>JAOTOM010005146.1:0-12500 GCA_034440615.1 Ashinkailepas kermadecensis | reverse complement strand
CTCACTGCAGAGCATTTATTGAATATCCGAGGTAGTGGATATGTCGTGCTCCAAGAACAAACGTGTTTTGCGCACAACCCGGAAAGAGACTGATAATTTTTTGCTGGGACAGCTTGCGCATCTGAAAAATGACGTGCTGCCGACACGCCAAGATGTGATAAACTGCCTGCGACACAGGCGCCTGTCCATGAGTCAGCAGGCTGGTGGAGGCACAATCAACGAAGCAATGGAATCAACCTGCCAGCAGGTTATGGAGCTATGGGGTAGGGAAGGCATACCGATTCTCACAAAAACGCATCACCAATTTGATGGAAGTGTGTTTCAGACGGTTTCAGAAACTGCGGAAGAGGGAGACAAAAAATGTCAAAGTGATGACTGGCTGAGTCGCGAGAAAGACTGGTTTTCCAAACTGTTTGATGTGGCCAGCTGTAAGTGTGGCAGCCCATAAATGTGTTCTTGCCCGAGGTCCAACAAAGTGCCAATCGAAGAAATGGATTTTCTAATCGATCAGAGGACTACCCGTCAACCAGGGTGGGAATTAAGGCACTTCTTAAGAGATTTTATCTCTGAAAAAAATTTTGCACTCCGGGTTCATACTGGATAGGATGGGCTTCACATGTACTCCGACACAAATGTGGGAACAAAGATATCAATAAAAACAAACAGAACGACACCCAAAAAAACGCTGGTTATTCCACTTACGGTCACCACTCAAACTAATCACTTTTTGTAGCAGTCAACAGCCGGACCACAGCTTCACACACTCCATCAATCTCAACCACCGGAATTGCCGACAACAACGCGCCAACAGCAACTTGCAAGATGATGCGCATGCGCACTGAGAACACTGTTCTCCGGCTCTGGAGCCCCGTCTCGGAATACCTGTGCTTCTGCCACCCTATAGTGGGCAACTTTGACAGTCTTAAGAGACGTCTCCGGAGTCCCGGAGGACACCAATCAGAATTGGCTGCGTTAGCGTTTTCTGTTCTGAAATCTGTCTGTCAACCAATCAATGCTAGGTATTTTGTATATGACGCCATAACCATTAGCAACTTTGAACACATGGTTAACAGTGTCCACACAAGTTAACAGTAAACACAAGACCTTGACTGATCCTTTGGCTTTGATCACATCCAACTGTGGCGTGTGCGGTAGCGGTGTTGCGTTCGTATTACGTGGGAAATTGGCTGCGGAGGTAGGTATGCGCTCTGAGCTGAGGGTGAAGTGTGAAGTATTTTTGTTTGTTTTTCATATGGCTAGCCTTGTACTGAGACCAACAGTGAAAGGAAAACGCATTTCTCCTGTGAGTTATAAGAAACGAAACAGTGCTGATTATTACGGGTCTCTGCCGGGCGGTGCCATCCATTGTTCACTTCTTTGTTCGTATGTTTTGGCATTTGATTTGACAAAAAAATGAGAATGATATTACTTATGCATATTATGTAGGTACTGATTTAGGTTTTTCCGGTCGGTTGCTGGTAAACAGATTCCATGTATAAAAAAATAATGTCCATGAAAATGTACTCCGGAAGAAATCGGTAAGGACTCCGACTCCCAACTCGGAAAGTAAGTTTCCCACTCTGCCGTCAACTGCATATGGGATCTCTGGACAGAGCTACTTCTACCCGGAGGCAACGGCTACAGAGAAGAAGAGAAGAAGAAACCGCCCGTCAACGTCAGGCTGAATCTTCCTCAGCCGAGGCACAAGCGGTAAGTAATCAAGCACAGGGCCTCGTCCGAGGAAATTTGACTGGGGGCAGCAGGCTGTTGACTATGGGGGGCGGAGGGCGGGGGGGCAGATTGCGAACGCCCCATTACACCTGCCACCACAGTGACTGAATTGCATGATATTTTCGCTTCGACTGTGGGGTGGGGGTGGCAGGAGTCATGACGGAGGGGGGTGCTCCCGTAGTTAACATGTTAGACGAGTTCCTAATCGAGCAAAATACTGTTAACACAATAGTTCAGTTTCACGTTTACCCACGTTTATTATATGGTATTCTCGCAACTATATCACCACAGCGTCATAACTTTTTTTTTTTAAATGCGGGTACATGTCGCACCAAACGTCAGGGGCTGATTCAGGATTTTCGTCGGAGGGAATGGGGCTGCTTGACCAGGGAGCGTCATTTTTACCGGTTAACAGGGGTTGTATTGTGATAGACATACCAGGAGTGACACTTCAATGATGGTACCTGCAGGAGACAGCGTCTGATCCAGAGACAGCGTCTGAACCAGAGATGGCGTCTGAACCAGGAGACGGCGATTTGGAGGCGGCGGCTGAACCAGAGATGCCGTCTGCATGGGACATGGAAGACCGAGCATCACCAACGGACGACTCTGAAGGCGAGGAGCTCGGCTGTCGAAACCTAGATAAGCTAAGAAGTATGGCACTAGCCGCAGATAGATATGGGATTTCAAACCGCGCAGCGGCAGCCGTCGTAAACGGCTTTCGGTTAGATATCGGGAGAATCGTACCTGGGGATACGACGCATGTAGTCGACCATAAAAAAGTCGAAAGGGCCAGGAAAGCTGCGAGAAACGAGGAGGCAGAAAAGAGGAAATCTAGAGCGTTTGATACAGGTGTTACAGGGTTGTATTTTGACGGTCGAAAGGATATGTCGTATGTAATGATCGAACGAGACGAAGCCGGCCCATCAAACACAAAACTGCAGGAAGAGCACATTGCTGTTGTGGCCGAGCCCGGCAGCGAGTATTTAACTCACTTCACCCCAGCGTCAGGAAAGGCGTGTGATATCTTTAGAGAGCTCCATGCCGTCGCTGCCGAATATGGTGGTGGAGTTGTAATCGGGGCAGACGGAACGGCCGTGAATACTGGGCGGCATGGTGGAGTGTGTCGTATGTTTGAATTATTTGAGGGGAAAGCCGTCCATTGGTTCATATGCCAGTTGCACCAAAATGAACTAAATCTCCGAGCAATTTTCAATGAGTTAGACGGCGGTACAACGGGTTCGCGGTCATTCAGTGGACCGATCGGTACGCAACTGGCAGGTGACTTGGAACAAAGGCCAGTCACAGCGTATGAGCCTGTGCCGGGTCAGGTCCAAGATCTACCCGAGGAAATCGTGAAAGACCTCAGCACCGATCAGCTTATTTTGCATCAGCTGGCTATCGCCGTTCAGGGTGGGTGCATCCCGAGGGAGTTAGCGACCAGAAAGATCGGTCCCCTGAATATGGCCAGGTGGCTTACTCTCGCTGCCCGTATTTTGCGCTTGTACGTTTCGACGACCAAACCAGATAACAATCTTGAAGTCCTGGTACATTTTGTCGTGAATCACTATGCCCCGGTGGTTTTATATAAAATCACACCCGTTCGGCAAAGACGGGGCCAAAAACCTCTACCGCAGTGTAGAACTGCTCAGACATCTCCCGGACCGCGTGCAAAAGGTAATCCAGCCGGTCATTCAGAGAAACGCCTACTGGGCCCACCCTGAATCACTGCTGCTGGCCATGCTATGCGACAGCGATGTGACGATCAGAGAGCGGGCGGTCAGGATCATAATCGAGTGCCGGCGGAACAGAACAGAAGACGCAGATGACGTAAGACCGTACGGACTGCCAAAAATTAGGTTTGCGGCAACAAAGTACACGGAGCTAATCAACTGGGATCAGCTCATAACTGAGCCCCCCCCCTGACGCTGTCAACAAGTGAGCGAGACCTGGACGCAGCGGGGGAACGTGTACCGATGTACCCGGTGCACACCCAGGCGGTAGAGAGGGCTGTAAAATGTGTCACGGAGGCATCTGCGGCCGTTGTGGGCGATGCTGCGCGGCATGGATTCATCTGTGCGAAGATGAGCCATAGGCTAGCGGTGCCATCCTTTCAGTCCAAGCAGGACTTTGATTTTGACGTTTTGTAGATGACCAGATAGGATGGCTGGAATGGATGAAAGCAAGTTGTGTGCAGGTGTGTACTTGTGTTGGTGGTCCGAAGTTCGCTGGCCTGTTTGCGAAAGAATAAACCATGTTTGACTTGGAAAATGTCGTTTCCTGTTAGCGATAGTCATTGTGCGGCTTTAGATGAAGTTCGATTTCTCAGGCCACAGCCCATACCAAAGCCATTCTAACGAGAAAGGCGGATGTGCGTCACCAGCGTTTTCAGTGTGAACTGGTAACAACGTTGATCGGACTACCTGCAGCGCCGACACCTGAAACGTCTGGTGGAACTTGGAAGGTAAAACGTTTAGTAGTGGCAGGGGTGTCATCAGGGATTGGCATAGGGGGCTCCAGCCGTAAGCTTCGCAACTAGACGGGGGGGGTTGGCTGATCCACTTGATTTTTCCATGAATCTATACAGAACGTCGATGTAGCGGAAGTAGGTATGCAAGCTGGGCCGGTCGCCGGGGACGATTGAAGTCCACCCCCCCCCCCCCCCCCTACTCGCGTTTTCTGGTGACGCCTCTAGGTGTCAGTTAGACACGGGAAGCATGCTTGAAGGTGATGTTGTTACCTTTCGTCGTTTCCCCACATTTGCGCTCGATTAAACCGTCGGGAACGGATGTTATCACTCATAGTTTACTCCCGCTCAACAGATGGCGTTGCCAAAACTCGACTTAATAACACGAATATCTCTACAACCACAAGCGACAGGACTAAGAAACTCGCACATATGATAAAAGGCACACGGTACTACCCATGATATAAGTTTGAATCACTTAGATAAATCCCATCATGCACAAAATTGTAATTTGGTGTTAATTTTGGCAAACATGATCCTAAAAAATGGGAGGGGGCCACCCCTAGAATTGATTAAAAAAATATGCAAAAAATCATGTGAGCTCAGAATGCTATTTGTCATGATAATTTCACAAGCCGTTTTTGAAAACTTAACATCGACCCACCCATGACACAGCCTAATGCGCAGATCAAAGGCGCCGACGTGCAGTTTCCAATCTAGGCGTATATCATCCATGGTACTCACGCGATATTCCCTAGTATATATTTTTATACCAGAAAAATGGATCGATTGCTCCGCTGAGTAGTACTCAAATCCGCCCACATCACCGAGGTGTGACGTCACGATTCCAACCACTGACTCCACTTGACGGAATTCCTCGGCACCTTTGTTTCGGCAGGCGTTCGCCAGGTGGCAGGACACATCACATTACAAAGCATGAGCAGTCTCCACTGTGCTAATCCTTTTCCTGCCGGAGTGTGTAAATCAAGTAACTTTCTACACAAGCCCTGCTTGCCGCCATCGAGTAACTTTGTGTAATAGCTTCCGCTCGTGCCGTGGGCTGGGCTGGGCGGCCTTGCCAATGACCGATTATGAAAGATACATTGCTTCGAGTTGTACCCACTCACCATATTACTGAAGAGGTCGTGTTCGTCCTGGCTGAATTGGAGGCGAGAGCCGGTTTGCCTCGATATTAGCATGACTCTAAATTAATATATATATATTTATGTATATATATATATATATATATATATATATATATATATATATATATATATATATATATATATATATATATATATATAATTGCTAGTTGACAGTCACTGCGGCTTTGCTGTTTATTAGTTTCTTTGTTATGGCTTCGATTCTTCTTATTATGCAGGTAGTGCTGCAAGCACCAGGCGTAGAGAGCCCCGCACTCTATGGTCGATATGTTGACGATATTTTGCTAGATGTGCGGGACATACAGCTCATGTCAGAGCTCAAGTCCAGGCTGGAAAAGTTTCGGGTCTAGATTTCACTATGGAGTTGAGCATCGAAGACAAGATACGTTTTTTGGATGTGTCTATCGACAATAGTAGTGGATTATTTGCAACTAGTGTCCATTGTAAGCCCACAGACGTCGGACGTTGCCTTAACGGTAAAAGCCACTGCCCAGATAGATATAAAGACAGCGTTATCAGCGCGTATGTGAATCGGGCGATTAGACACTGTAGTACCTGGCAACTAGCGCACACAGAACTACGCAGAGTAAAACAAATGCTCGTCAACAACAACTATCCGGTGGTGCTTACAATCGACAAGCATATCCGAGACGCCGTCACTAAGTACATCACAGCCCAATCCTGTCCCCCAACACAGGGCACCATATACAAGCTGTTCTACAAAAATAGTATGTCCCCTGCTAACCTGACCGATGAAAAGGTGCTTCAAAACATTGTGAAGAGTCACTGTAAGCCTATTGTCCCGGACGATGAACCAAAACTAGTTATTTTCTATAAGAACCCCACCACTCGTTCACTCGTTATGCAAAACAACCCATCTTGTCACAAATCATCGCTGAAACAGTCCAATCTAATTTATCAATACAAATGCACAATTGAAGACTGTGCGCTCCGTTCAGATAGCAATTACATTGGAATGACAACTTCACTCAGCAGACGTATCACCAACACTTGCAGAGCGGTGGCCCACAAACGCATACGAACATGCACCACGACACACGCCTCACGAGACCACAAATGGTTGATAATACCAGTACCACTATCATCGCCAGGTCACACGAGCCAAGACGCCTTGACATACTAGAGGCCATACACATACGCGAAAGAGACCCGGCTATAAACCGGCAGGTCAATGTCCGATCTGATGCGGCTACCCATCGCCCTGTTTGGGCCGCACCTAAAGCGTAACCTGCGTAGGAACCCGGACTGTGGAGGCACTTAGCGCCCATGTTATGTGTCTGCTTGTATTACTGCTTGTAGACAATATCTGAATGTATGATACTTCCGCCGACCTCTTTTTATTTGTATGACGTGAGGCTGTAATAGCCACACGTTAATTGTGGATGGCCTTAATACACGTCTGTCTGTCTGTCCGCGAGGTACTCTGTCGCTGTATGACGGATCACCCCTGGGGCCAAGGTGATCGATTGTGACCCTAAAGCCAAAATAGGGAGTGTTTTTGGCGTGGCCTTGTGAATAGCGACCAACATTGTGGTTATTCTTCTGCTGTGTGATGTCACCCAAATATGCTTCGCACGCTCATTTCCCAGTGTGTTGGAAAACTAACTGACCGACATGTACTGTGGAAACCTAATTATTGCGAGTGAATGCTTACGCATACTAGACGACACTTGCATTCGATTTCTATATATACGCGACTTCGACTCTTGTACCTTCACTATCATCAGTGTAACTTAAACGTATTACCTGTGTGATTTCGTTAACAATCTGCGCTTGTTCCTGATGATGTCATGTGAAATGACGAAACGTCGACATGGAGCAAATAAACTATGCGTTCTTTAAGCCAGATATCTTTACTGATTAGGAGCTTTGGCGCTATTTTGAGTCAACACCAATGTGAACATAACACCATAATAAGAATAATCGAAGCCATATCAAAAAAACTAATAAACAGCAAAGCCGCAGTGACCTTTAACCAGCAATGCATGTTAAACAATCTACTTCCGAACTACACGAAGATATATATATATATATATATATATATATATATATATATATATATATATATATATATATATATATATATATATATACTTGCAGCATAAAATTGACATCACCTTCTCAACTTGTCAGTGGGCGGCTCGGCGACGGTGCGCAGTTTGTGGGCTAGGAAGTGAGCTAAATGTAGATCGAGTGTGGAATGCGATATGTCTATTATAATGTACATATATGTATGCTGTCAGTCTAATTCCAGGAATCTGTCACTGATCATGCTGCCGTATACCTATGTTTCAATGTATAAAGTTCATAAAGTGTTAAGGCTTCATAAGGGCCACAGAGGCCCACCCGGATCAAGCCTATCTAGAAAAGTTACCAGAAAAGTACATGCTCACACCCCAATCAATCCATTGCCTCAAGTTCCAAGGGAATTATATATCCCAACCTATCTAGCACCATTCACCTGATATTGCATAACAGACTCAACAATTATAAACTCCTCCAATCATGCCCCATTGTGCTATCATAGCCAATCTCATCAGAATCATATCCCAAAGGAAGGTGCTGAATCCACTGCTAGGTACACCCTATATAGTATAATATAATACTAGTAGTATAATATACCCTATACAGCTAGCATAATACTCAATTTGCTAGCATGATCAAAAACATAAGGGTCCTAGCTCCAACAATAACACAGGGACCAATGTCCCCCCCCCCCACTCATCGATGTGTTTCTACCTTACCTATCCAGCCTTATTCACTTGTTCTCATGCAGCAACCTTGACTTGAGTGCTCTACCAATAATTTTCAGACTCCATCTACGCCCGCCTAAAGGGGCCCGTACAGTGCACACCCACTTAGCCTAGATATCACACCATCCACCACCCCTTATAACTCAAAAACAAGATTTTGCAGCCTAAAATACTTGTCCACCTTATTTTTAAATACAGTCAATGAGGGACTCCCACAACATCAGCAGGCAGGCTATTCCACTGATCAACAGTCTTTTGACTGAAGACCTGTTACTGCTTAACTGTCCTACACCTTGATTTGTACAACCTGAATTGATGACCCCTATTTGAGAGTCTAAATAGAAGGGCATCATTCAGATTGACCTGATCTAGCCCTTTAATAATTTTATGCATTTCAATAATATCACCCCTTAATCTTCTATACCAATTTTCAAATTGGACCAATTTTCAAATTGGACCAATTTTCAAATTTCTGAAACAATTTTCAAAAAGGGAAGTATGAAGTGTGTAGGAAACTACAGGCCAGTCAGTTTGACCTCAATAGCTTGCAAGGTACTAGAAAATCCGGTTAAACAGAATGTCCAGATTCATCTTGATAGGCACCACCTTTTAAGGGATATTCAACATGAATTTCTATCTGAAAGGTCTTGTTTAACTAACCTATTGGAGTTCATGGAGTATGTTACTAAAGAAGTAGACAACCAAAGCAGGATGGATGTTGTGTACTTGGACTTTAGCAAAGCTTTTGATAAAGTTCCACATGGGAGGCTAATTCATCAACATGGGATTGTTGGAAAAGTCCTAGGTTGGATTGAAGCATGGTCGAGGGGAAGGAAACAAATGGTAGTGTTAAATGGATGTAAATCTGACTGGAAAGATGTTCTGAGTGGGGTACCACAGGGCCCTGTTCTAGGGCCACTTCTCTTCATCATCTTTGTGAATAACATTGAGGTAGGGCTAAGGAATAGACTGTTCAAATTTGTTCATGACATCAAGCTGGTAGGAGTGGCAAACAGTAGTGATCAATCTAGTAATATTCAACTAGACTTGGAGGACATACACAAGTGGACTGATCAATGACAGATGTCTTTCAACTGTGATAAGTGTAAGGTTATGCATCTGGGGTCTGCAGGTGAGACTTTCAGATATACAATGGGAGGGAGGGAACTGGATGTTATTGAAGAGGAAAGATACTTAGGTGTGTTGGTTTTAAAGATCTTAAAGCTGAAAAACAATGCAACTCAGCTAGGAACAGGGCACACAGAATGCTGGGAATTATTAATAGAAGTGTGAGATATAAGATCAAGGAAGTCATGAAAAAAAACTGTACTTAGCATATGTGCGACCCCACTTGCAATATTATGTACAAGCATGGAGCCCCTACCTAGAAAAAGATATAGGTACGTTAGAAAGAGTGCAGCGCAAAGCAGCTAGACTCATCAGTGGAATAGGTAACTTAGAATATGAAGAAAGGCTTGTGGCATTAGATATGTACTCACTCAAGTATAGGAGATTAAAGGGGGCTATGATTGAAACGTACAAAATTGTTAACACGCGCACTGGAGGGGGGGGGGGGCGAAATCCGCCCACCCCTCTGGTTTTTCGTACTTAACTGCAGATTTTATCGGTCGATATACGCGATTTTCTGCGTACCTGCTTAGAAATGACCGGCGCGTCGTTTAAAGCCAGAAAATTGGAAATCAGCGGAAAACTTTTCAAGTTAGGGGCCGTTAAAGTAAAAAAAAATCCTGGCGCCAGACCACAAACATCGGCGCTGATGCACTTCCGGTATATTCGCAAAAGAGAAGTGTTCTTGGCAACACTAGCGACTTGTTTGATGTATATTGATATGCTACATAGTTTCAAGCTCATGTTAGATCACCCAGGTCAAGTCAGGTCAAGTTCATGACAGGTTAATGGATCCAAACTTGATCAACTGGAATGTTGTCATACATGCACTACTGTTTGTCATTTGTACTGTTTGTTATTGCGTTTCCATACTTTATTCATGTACTTCACTCCTTTCTTCGCGAAGCCGATTGCGCCGAGCTGCCCGACGGAGCAGTCGGGCGGGCGGCCCGGTTCTGGTAATTGGAACAGGTAACTCACCTGATAACGTGCTGCTATATAGGTGACCTGAGGTCAAATGTCGGGTCTAGCATCTGTATTGCATCATTAGTAATGTCCAAAGCATCATTGATGCCCATTTTGGAGCATTTAAACAGAATCACAGCGATCCATAACAATGACAAGCCATGCCACGCAAAACAAGAAAATTTTGACAAATGTGACCTCATTTGACCTTGAAGATATTGACCTAAGGTCATGAAATTTGCACACAATAGACTTCACTACCGTACCCATCCACCCTGCGAATTTTGTTCCTCCAGCTTTAATAGGAGCCGAGATCTTAGGGGGGGGGGGGCGGAATCCGCCCCCCCTCCAGTGCGCGTAATTTTCAGAGGCCCTCCAGGGTGCGTGTTAAAGGACTAGATCAGGTCAATTTGAATGACTCTCTTCAGTTTAGAGTATCACATAGGGGTCATGAATTCAGGTTAGACAAGTTGAGGTGTAGGACAATTAAACAGGTCTTCAGTCAAAGGGTTGTTGATCAGTGGAATAGGCTGCCTGCTGATGTTGTGGGGAGTTCCTCATTGAATATATTTAAACGTAGGGTGGACACACTTTTTGACAGGAAAATCTTGTTTTTGAGTTCTAATTTGTGATGGATGGGGGAGTTTTATGCTAAGTAAGTGTGCACGGCTCAGACCCCTTTAAGCAGGCATGGATGCAGTTTGAAAAATATTGGCAGGGCATTCAATCCGCATTTGTTAAGAGGGATCAAGGGAATGGGTCTGGATAGCTAGGGTGGATGGGCATTGATGGGTGTGTGGGATGTTGGTGGATGGTTTCTTTAGGATGTGGTGATGGTTGGGGTGGGTCTTTTTACCAGGCTTATGGCATTATCACTAATGTATCTTGATGAACTTTCAAAACGTACATCACATGACATTCTCTTATTCGCTGATGACACTTCGCTGTATGCCTCTCACACGACTGCTAACATTAACGCTGTGCAACGGACACTTCAACGTGACTTAGACGAAATACATAAATATGGCCAAGAATGGGCAATCACCTTCAACACTTCGAAAACAATTCAACAAACATTTTCGCACAAACGTCAGCACAGCCCGCCAGCACTAATATTTGGAGGCGATAGCACACGAATACATGACACATACCCATCTCGGACTTACCCTGTCCCACGATCTTCGCTTTCACGAGCACATAAACATAATTTGCAAACAAATTAACAGAGCACTTGGTCCACTTTATCCTATTGCAAAATATATACCCAGACCGATTCTATATCATATATACACCACATACATCAGACCTCATTTTGACTATTGTGATGTTATTTACGATGGACAAATTACGATCCAAGATGCAACACGACTATAGACTCTACAAGCCAGAGCAGGACGGCTAGTAACCGCGACACTCTTTAGATCATCTACTGACAAAATTCGACTCGACCTGGGATGGACCTCACTATATAACAGACGACGTATACACAAGCTGATACTTTATCATAAATTAAGCGACTCGGAACAGAACACACCAAACTATATCAGTACTATCATACCTCAAACACGTGTGCACGAAATAGGCAGGGAACTTCGTAACGCAAGCCATCACACATTAGCTGCAAACCATACATCATCCTTTAAAAAATCGTTCTTTCCAGCTACCGGACATCTTTGGAACAGCCTAAGCGAAAGCACACGCTGCCTCCCCCACATCTCCTTCAAGAAAGCGATTACGCAGCAGTTCGGTGTGCCCAGTCCACCAAAATTATACACTTTTGGATAAAAAAAGGCAACTCCCTTCATACCAAACTTCAGGTTGACATGTCTCATCTAAACTCCCATCTATTTCGAATTCAAAAACGTGCATCTCCCGAATGTTCTTGCGGCTGCCAAAACGAAAATGTCCGGCACTTAATTCTAGATTGTCCAAATCACATTGACCCTCGAAATAAACTATTCAACAACATTTCACAACATCTTTGCCAGAATTTTCCAGAATTCCAACCACTAACCAAGCTTCGTATCCTGCTACATGGGGACGGATTGAGCGAAAACGACGGTTGGGTGGTGGCTTGCCATTTTCACAACTTTTTATTCGAAACCCATAGATTTGACATGAACTAACATTGCTAACCAGTTAATAATGGCCTAAAGTTGCACTAAATTGGGATCGCGACCCATGCTGGATTGGGCGGTGGCTTCACGGGTGATCTGTGGCGTCGGCGGTTAGGGATATATTAGAAAATATCAGATTGTGAAGAGTGTGCTA
>JAOTOM010005145.1:1060000-1200400 GCA_034440615.1 Ashinkailepas kermadecensis | reverse complement strand
GGGAAATGTTACGCTTGTGTGGTGCTCTTCCTACGGCACAATCAACATCATAGAGTTCAAGGACTCGCGCTTCTGCCACCGTCGCTGCATGCTGCGCGACATGTGCCTAGATCGGCGGCGACGAGCCTCGGCACACACATAATCCGCGTGGGCCGGCACGCGGTGATCGGCGTCAGCGCGAGGCCGCACGGTGCGCGACATGCCGGGCGCGTTCACCACTCTGGTGATGGGTTGCAGCCGCCTGACACTCTCCAGCTGCGCTCAAAGTGTCGGCGGCCTTCCACAGTCTGCCAGTCTGCCGTCCACAGAGTGGAGAGTCCACTGTCTGAGTGGACAGAGTGGACTACCCACAGAGTCCACAGTCCGCCAGTCTGCAGTCCACAGAGTGGGAGAGTCCACTGTCTGAGGGGACTGTCCACAGAGTCCATAGTCTGCCAGTTCGTAATCCGTTGCCATGGCAACCAGGCGAGGGTCTCCACTTTCTCTACGCTGCAGGAAGCCTGCTAGATAAATATTTCGCTTCGCCAGGGCGGTGCGCTGGCATTTAACGTCACGATTAATGATGACTGTCGTGCCGAGGCGTCCACCACACGGTCCGGAAGCAATCAGCTGACGCGCGGCGCGGTCAGCTGGCTGCTCAGCTGCATGCTGTGGGTCGTTCGGTGATCCAGCGGTTACCTTTGGCCTTTGCGGCCGGCCATCACTCGTTGGCCAGTGGGGACGCTATCGGCATCCGCGTCAGGTGTGGGCAGCCGCCCGCCGCGACATCTATCGAGAAGAAGTGGCCACTCGCTAGCTGCGCCACCTAGTGTGAAGAAGTGGCAACACTTGGCTGTTATTGCTGGTTTAGTCCAGCGGTTGCCGTCAGCAGGCGGCGCCCAGTGCTGTACTTTAGTTAGTCCAGTGATCTTCAGAGCTGCGGTAGCAGGGACCGAGTGCTGCAGCACGAACTCTACCAACGGACCGTCCGACGTCATCACATCAGGGACCTCATGATGCCGGCTCTCGAATCTAAAAATCTGAGACCAACCAGTCAACGGACATCATAAGCACACCAACGGAAGCGCCGAGTGGGATCTGCTGCACCCAATTCCACCAACGGACATCAGCACATCAGCGGTAGCACCGGGAGTGGGCTCTGCAGCACCGTCCGGCGTCATCACATCATGGACATCATGACACCGGCTCTCGCATCTCAAAATCTGGAGACCAGTCAACGGACATCAGCACATCAGTGGTAGCGCCGAGTGGGCTCTGCTGCACCCCAAATTCTACCAACAGACTCGTCGGACGTCATCTCGTCAGGGGACATCATGGCACTGTCTATCACATCTCAAAATCGGGCGGCCCGGCATGCGACGCCATCACTTCCGCCTAGGGATATCTGGACATAGTAGCAACCCCATCGGCGTTCGGCCCGGGGCGATCACCGACGGAATTTCAGCTATAGTCGCTAGACGTCAGCCGACGACCGAAAGAGTGTTCTCAGCACCAAAATATTCAACCGACAAGACATCTGACGATTTTTTTTCGGCGACACCTACACACCGACGGCCACATCATGCGGACCGGTGGAGCAACCGACACCAATCAGAGGATGTTATGCATGCACCAACCCTGGCATCACCTTCAACGTAGTCCGCTCGGCATCGGAGATCATCAAATCATCACTCCAGGAAGCTGTCTCCGGACACTTCGTAAGTCCAGGCATCTGAAGCCATCACGACACCTCAGCAGACGGCTATTACGCGGATGTTCCAGTGCCAATATCACCTCGGTTTAGTTCACACAGAGTGTGGAGCTACTTTGAGCACTGAGCATTGTCCCCAGAGGGAAGTGTTCCCATGGACGCTGTCCCCAGAGGCAGGCGCTACGACGAGTGCTGCTCATGGAGAGGGGGATAACGCCGAGAGCGCAGTCCACTACCAAACCGACACATCCCGCGTTTGACTGGGCGCGGAAATATCGAACCGACTCCGGGCGTGACTGATAATGGGGCTCGTTGATTCCAGCTTGTCAAGTGTCAATGTTTGTCGCTGATTCCAGTTCGCCAAGTGCCAATGTCGGGCAGCTGATGACACCGAGTCAGGATGTGATGCAGGGCGTCTGATGACGCCTCGTCAGACGGTGGTGCCGGTTAGCTGATGACACCTCGCCAGAAGACAAATAACACATCGGAAGCAACACACCATCAGAAAGAACTTTATAGGTGCTCTGGAAGGAGCTGTGGAAGTGGAACAAAGAGCAGATAGCCAGCTGCGGCAAGTACAGTGAAGTAACCGTTTGCGAGACCTTCAATCCTTTAATAACCCCAAACGCGGAACGTTTGTTTGTACAGCGCTTTCAGAAATAACATTTCAGCCACATATGTGTTCTACACCAGTCGCCCTCCCGACCCTCGCCTCACCTGTTCACCATTTCGGAAACCTCTTGGGCATACGTCTTACCTAGTAAATATATCTTTGCCATCAGATGGTCGGACAACGATCGGCGGACCATCACTCTCAAGGCACTGGGGTGCTAGCACTCCCTCTCGGATGCAGTGCTATGAACGACAACTTCATCGTGCCAGCCATCGGAAGCTCACAATGGCCAAAGTGGGAAGTCTTCCATGTCAGTGACCTAACATCATTCAGCCACAGCCTAAATACAACTCACGTCCTCCAACCAATCCCAATGACAGATCCGATCCCCTGATCAGAACTTAGCCATGCTCATCAGTGCCTTTCCATCTGAAACTTTAAACCCCACACCCCTGGCCAACATCCAGGACCGACTGAACAACTGGGCAGCACAAGCAGAGGTAGCGATTGGACCTCTGTTGCCGCCCTGTACGCTCCTACCTCCTGGCCACCATCCGCATACTGGCAATACTCACCTTAATCAGCATCCTTGTCTGGAGGCATTGCCGCGGCCGATGACACCGGCCAGCATCGACAGGTCAGGTGGCGGTGGCGGTTCCCATTCTGGGCCCAGCTACCAAAGCGCTTCAACAGCCTACCACGCATCGAGACGCTCAGGACATGGACATGGCCCGCCGCATGACTACATTCGAAGAGGCCCTCCGGAAGCTGCAGCAGGAACTGCAGATAATCGTGCATCTTCTCTAAGGGAACTCTGCAATACCGACCGGACGTATCCAGACCAATCAATGGACCTCCCATCTACGCGAACCGTGTTTGTGTGCGCTTGGAGTAAATTAAGACTGTGCGTATCATTCGTACAACATGACATCGTGTGTCTCTTATTGTTGCAGGACACAGTGTATGTAACTTCACATAGAACCAATAGTGTGCCACATGTCGTGTTATGGGGGCAGCGCTATGTGACGTTAATTAGACCGGTCCCATCACCAAAATAGTGGTAGGCTGTGCACGCGATGTATGCTTTAGATCTAGGAATGAGCGACGGAACCCAGGGGACCAATCGGGGAAAGGGGGAAGGAAGGAATTCAATGAGACGTGAACATGGTAGAACCTATCCCAGGATCGCGAGGACGCGATCTTCGAAGGAAGTCTGAATGTAAGACGGCTTACATTTTCAACACGGCGTTTCATGCAGTCGCCATGCGGCGGCCCGACACGAGACATCCCGCCGCCGCCACCGGAAACCCGTGGCAGGTGCGGAGAAATTTGTGAAAAGCCAGCGCAAACACGAAGCCTACTCGACGCCGATACGCCCACACACTGTCAATAGCGGCCACTTGAAGCTGCCGAAAATGCAAAGAGTGACTTCCGCCCAGCCACGGGTATCAGCCTGACCCAGTAACCTGGAAACAGCTACCGCTCAGGAACTGCCAACTGCCAACCGCCAATCAGCGGCCGGCAGTCGGCAGTCACCAGTCACCAGTCACCAGCGTCACCAGCCGGCACCATCAGCCACCAGCCAGGCCACGGAGCACAAAGAGCCTGACGTGCGTTGTCTGATATCTGGGGCCGGCCGCGCCATTTATAAGGGCCACCCCGGAGGAGTCGGGACAATCACCCCAAGGCAGTCATCGCAGAGAGACCACCCAAGGCAGTCGTCGGAGGCGGACCACCCACGGCTGCGACGGAGGAGGAACATTCGACGGAATCGCTGAGAAGCTCGCACATCTAACATAATCGTTCGGGAGTCGCTCGCGAGCTGAGTGGAGTGATTGTGGTAAATCTGTGAACTTCGGGTCGACGCGGCCACTACGAGACATGTGAGTGAACTAGAGCAAGGAGGGTAATGTATCCCAGTGAACCATCATGCCCAAAAATGTGACCCGTCCGTCACCGGTCGTTTTGCATATGTGATGGTCCCAGCCAGCGGTGGGATATGGGTAGCCGTCTGCCCCGGGAATGGTAAAAATGGAGGAGCGAATTGTGGCAAAAAAGGGTTCTTATGGAGCATAGTTTTCAGGGTTGGTGGGGGGATACCTGAATGTTATATCGTTTAGACATGCATGGTGTTTAAGGTTGGTGTGGATGATACACGAATGTTTTACTATGCATGAATGCTTATACTCTGAATGGAAGGAAAATAATACATAACCACGCACACACATAGCTGATAAGAGTTTAGTGACTGAGGAACCACTGGTTCCGGGAAGACGTTAGTGAAGAGGGCATGTCTTCTGGCTCACCACATGCTAAATAACCACCTTCCTTACATCGGGAATTAAAGTAGCTTAGATCTGCTAAAGGGGCCCCTTAACGTCACTCAGTGATTACGGTCAAGGTGGGAATACCCCGGGTCTCTTCCCCACTGTCACTCTGTTCTCTCTCTCTCTCTCTCTCTCTCTCTCTCTCTCTCTCTCTCTCGCTATATATATATATATATCTCTCTCTCTCTCTCTCTCTCTCTCTCTCTCCCTCTCTCTCCCTCGCCCTCCAATCAAACGTCAACACCTGTTCCCCAGCACACAGGCAGCCGAGCGGTCGGTGCCGCCAAGCCAAGGGTTCATTAACCCTTGTGGAGGGAACAGACCATTACCGTTAACCCGAATAGTCAGTAGTGAACGGGAGTATCTCATGACATGGACATTTTGTTTATCAGAGATCTGCCATTCCAGTGCGTTTACCTGCAAAGACATTGTAATTTGGATCATATTCCGTCAGACAATGGGTTTGGTTCCGGCGGGTTTATGAGGGTCTTGATGTTACCCTTGACTGAACGTACAAGAGTAACCGCCCAAGATTCGTTCATGCTACATGTCGAGTAACTTAGAATAAGTACGGGTGTGTCTCTCGCTCTCTCTCTACCTCGCTCTCCACTCACACGCCAAACCCCTGCTCCCCAAATCAACGTGTCGCCCGGCCGAAGGCGTCGAGTCGAGGGTTCTTGACCTTGGAAGTGCTGCGGCAAATACTTTCCGGACACTGGGTCACTAAACCATCGCACCACGTGTCTACGAGACTTCCACCTGCTTTGAATGGTGCGGGTAATAGTACCGAACAACTGAACCCAGGAAGCTGATTACATATGGAATCGGGGATAACATTTAGAAAGGAATGAATGGACTTGAGACTCAAGTTAATTATAGAGGACCTTGTGGTCCGTGGTGTGCGTTATATGTCACGCCGAGCTATGCTGGAGACCAGACTCGTACAAGTAAATTGTTGTAGGGGGAAATGTCACAAAGCAGTCACGAGGGGAAATAACGTTACCGTGAAATCGCTGGAAACTCGCCCTCAGGCTTTGTACTTATCAGCGCATGTATTACCCTTGAATGCCGCGGGCCTGGTAAACACTCGGAGGTCCAAAAGTCTTAAGTTGATGCCGTTGAGGAACGAATAGTACACTGACCATTAAGTGGCCAAACGTACTAGGTGTGAATGAAGGATTTAGCAGGGAGTAAATTCCGGGTTCGTCCGTTACTTAATGTAAAGCTAGCCGGCAAGACAGGACAGGACGAACCCGACTACAGTCTGTGACGGAAAACCGTGAGACAAATTTCGCAATTAGCGAGGAGACGGCCTGCAAGCCGCCCTTCCACGGGCGATAACTTCCATGGGTCCAAACGTGAGCCTCCGCCCTCTTCTCTTCGGAGGAGACGGAGGAGGGCTGATAGAAGACGGGGAAAATTACGAAACACTGTTGGTTGAACCCCTGGGAAAGCGTGCCGGAAATACTGGATATTCACAAGGCAGCTGGTTCACTTGAGAAATTCTAGGCCGCAAAAACCCTCCGGCCTGGTGATCCCAGAGCGCGGAAGGGCATCCCGAGGGTGGTCAGATCCGACGGGATCCAAATGGGTAAGCTCGCAGGCAGCGGCACCCAATTTTGGGTCGGGATGAATCTGTGCGCACAGTTTAGGTAACCGCCAAAAACGGCCAGGTTGGTATTCCTTCCCTGTCTCAGCTATTCCCGTAGGCCTGGGCCTCTCGATTACGGCACAGACAGGGGAGATGAAGTTTGGCGTTCCGTAAGCCCCCAAGGATAGGACAGGCAGGGGATTTGAGGGTCTCCCGACCATGACCCCGGGCAGGATAGGTTAGAAAGACGATAGGGGGCCATCCCGACCGATTTGTGGCCCAGGACCAACTGTGGGGGTGCCCGCCGATTGCAAGTTAGAGCATTGCAAGTCCTGGCAAGGCATTTGACTCATTTAAGTGTAAGTATGTTGGCCATTACTACTCAAGCCCAGCATAAGACCATCAGAAACTAACGGAATATCGCAGCCCAGTGTCATCGAGCCTTGAAGGCAGTAAAGTAAATAGTATATCATTCCCAACCAACAGTGTCGCGTCAGCCGGTAACAGTTGTGGACCTAAGGACGGGTAATTAACATTTTACTTTGGGCTAGGAAGCCCTAAGCAACGGTCAGAGAAAGTAAGACTTGCTGAATGCACACATACCACTGGAAGGGAAATTCGAGGGCCAAACATTTACATTTGTCATTAATGGAGCGAACGTTCAGAATGAAAGGGAATGCATGTGAGTGTGCATGAACTAGCTAAGGGTACTTAAGGACCAGTGGGGACTGTTTGGGGCCCGATGTGTGCATGCAGCTGTCAGAAACCCATCGTTGTCAAAATTTGACCCAGGATAATTACCTAGGCCCTCAATTTGCCAGTCCGGTGACCCGTGGGAGCATGTAAATGGATGACATGGAGGGAAACAAGCGGGGACTTTAACACTTAAGAGGGCCCCGAAGCTGGACGAGGCCCGGTGACGGACGCATTTCCAGCTCCAATGTCCGTCCATTACTCTTATGACCCCCCCCACTCCTAGGTCTCTCCAACCATGCGGCTCCTTTATTCCTGGCGCCACGACCAAGCCAGGCTCACTCACGGATGGAAGTGGTGAAGTGAGAGATTTGACCTCGCGAAATATAAATTTGTGTTAGGATAACGAGTCACGGGGCGCAGACAAGATGACAATACGACGAAGACAAGATGGTATGGCACGCTCAGACTGCATCTACTACAGCGAGGACTCGCGGGTCACCGCTCGCTGTGGGCCGCCCCGGTTATGGGCCGGCGGCACGACGGAAGCGGGATCGGCGCGGGCCAGGGGAGCCGTCCGGGGCCCGTGAGCGTAGTAAAACATGGCCGCCGGCCGGTGGCCGTGCGGAAACATCTGTCACATTGTCGCTTCGACGTCAACACCACCGCAGTGGAGCGAAGACTACTACTACAACTCAGACTCGAGACGACTGCAAGACAGACCAACCACTCCAAACTCTAACGGAGACTAAACTGACACGGAGGACCAACTACAAACCACCCCCCCTTAACAACCCCCCTCCTACCAACCCCTCCCCTACCAACTCCCCCCAAACCACCACCCCTACCTACCCCCATAAATTCCTACCCCTCCCCCATCCATCCCCCCACACCGACCCCGCCCCCGACCTCGCCGCCCTACAGTATCATCCACCAACATTGAAACCATGCTCCATAAGAACCTTGTTCGCCACAATTCGCTTCTCCACTTTACCTTTCCCGGGGCTACCAATACCACCGCTGGCTGGGGCCATCACATACACAAAAAGACCGGTGGCGGATAGGTCACATTTTTGGCATGATGGGTGAAGGATACTTCGCCACTCCCTGGTCTGGTCCACTCACATTTCGCGCTGTCAGTTTGGTTTTCGCTGTCTGGCAGTGTCTGGCAGGGGTGGCCCAGTCGACCCGCACGTGAGCGAAATTCACAGGTTAACTCATCATGGTCCACATTCACTGCACTTCACCAGAGTCTCGACTGCTCTCTAGGGCGGTGTGCTTCCGACCATTTTGGGTGGTTTGCCCACGACGACTCTCTTGGGTGGTGTGCCTCCAACGACGCTCTTGGGTGGTCTGCCTCCGATGACTGCCTTGGGTGGTGTCCCGACTTCCCCCGGGGTGGCGCTTATAAATGGCGCCGCCCCTGGGAGCGACCGGCCCCAGGCGTCAGGCAACGCACGCCATCTCTTTGTGCCCCGTGGCCTGGCTGGTGGCTGATTGTGTCGGCTGGTGACGCTGGTGACTGGTGACTGGTGACTGCTGGCCGCTGATTGGCGGTTGGCGGTTCCGACTGTCCAGAGCGGTGGCTGCTTCCAGACTGATACCCTGTGGCTAGGCGGAAGTCATTGCTTGCTCTGGCAGCAGCACCAAGTGGCCGCTGTTGACAGGGTGTGGGCGTTTCGGCGACGAGTAGGATTCGTGTTTCCGCTTGCTTTTCCCACATTTTTCCCGGCGGCGCGGGTTTCCGGTCGCGGCGGCTGGATGTCTCGCGTAGTTGGGCCGCATGGCGACCGCATGAAACGCCGTATTGAAAATGTAAGCCGTCTTACACTTAAATAATTGGTGAGATACGTACCCGACAATAAGGATGTTTGGACTTTGATACGCTGGGGTTCTGACCTACATCACTATTCAAATCACATTGCGGAAAGCAGACTTCTCTCCAAATGACGTCATCAAAAAATATGTTACCACCTGGCTTATGCTTTCTATTTCTTTGTGTAAGAACTGATAACCAATATTTGTATCTGCGCTAAATTGAGTTGATAAATGTTCATAGCCTTGCATGGAGGTGGTATACGAGGAGGTAGGGCTTGGTGTGTCAAGACCCCAGAACGGTGTTAAAATAATGGTTTTCCGTGAGATGCGAGATGTCGAAACGAGAATAGTAGGATGTCGAATGTCGATATGGAAACGGTGTCGTTAAAAATATCGTTCAGGGGACGAGTGGTCTAGGGGTAGGATGCTCGTCTCACAATCAAAAGGTTGTGGGTTCGAGTCTCACCTGCCGCTACTCTTCGCCCGCGACCAATCGGCGTGAGAGATTGGCGACGCTACATGACTCAACGGTCGGCGTGTCGTAAAACCAATAACCAACCAAAAATATCGTTGAAGTTCTTGAAACACGATTTTGAGCCGTTTGCGTACCTAGGTACCTACCTCGGCTTAGTGTACAATTTCGTTGCTTTTTGGGGACACCTAGTGTAGTTAATGGCTATGTTAACGATGGCAATGGCAAGGTTGTGGGGTATTCTTCAAGTATTACACCTCACACTTCTTTTATCTCAGTGTATCCAAGCCATCATCAGCTGACTGCCAGTCAGCTGTTGGTGACGTCACTCAAATGTACAGACACCCCGCAGCTGGGTGCACTGAATGATCCAAGGACGTCACCAGGAATATTTATAAGGGTCAGGTCAGGTTAGGTTTGGTTTTCACCATCGTGAAATAGCATCTGCAAACCCCTCTGTATGTTCGAGTGACGTCACCAACAGCTGACTGGCAGTCAGCTGATGGTGACTCAGATGCATTGTTGATATAAAGTAAGTGTGAGGGGTAATACTTGAAGATTACCCCACAACCTTGCCATTGCCATCATTAACATAGCCATTAACTACACTAGGTGTCCCCAAAAAGCAACAAAATTGTACACTAAGCCGAGGTAAGTACCTAGGTATGCAAACAGCTCAAGTATTATTCTTCTTCATCAGTATTCTTCAAGTATTACCCCTCAGACTTCCTTTATCTCAACAATGTATCCAAGCCGTCGTCAGCTGACTTCCAGTCAGCTGTTGGTGACGTCACTCAAGCGTACCGAGATACCCCAGTTGGGTGCACTGAATGACCAAAGGGTGTCGCCAGGAATATTTATAAGGGTTGGGTTAGGTTAGGTTAGGTTATTGTTAGGTTAGGTTAGGTTTTCACCATCGTGAAATAGAATCTGCACACCATCCCCTAGCAGGAAATTCCTTGTGCTGTATCTACAGTGACATCTCAACCACCACCCATCAAAGGAAAATGTCCTGTGAAGCCCGGAATATATACCTCCACAACTGCTTCGTAGACAAATTTGTCCCTGACGCTCATGGATTAAGTCCACATCGACTCCTTATAAATATTCCTGGTGATGCACTGGAATCATTCAGTGCACTCGTATGGAAGTGTTGTTTCGGTACGTTCCAGTGACGTCACTAACAGCTGACTGGCAGTCAGCTGATGGTGACTCAGATGCATTGTTGATATAAACAAAGCATGAGGGGTAATACTTGGAGATTACCGTATATTCCACCCTATTTCACACATTTATCACTGCCAGGGTCCTTTATGAAGCACTAGCACTTTATGAAGCACAGCATCTTGGACCTTGTCTTCTCAGATTTAAGTGATTTAGTTCAAGACTTGACTGTAGGAGAAACTCTGGGAAGAAGTGACCATAACATAGTAAGATTCAAGGCACAGGTAGCAGGGACAATCAAGGATAATTTGGCAAAGATTCCAAATTTTAACAGGGCAGATTTTGACTGCATGAGAGAGGCTTTAAGTGCCATAAAATTGGAAGAAGAATTCTTTGATTTAAATGCCTGTGAAATGTGGGAAAAGTTCAGATCTTACTTGAGGGAAATTCAGATTAGACATGTCCCCCAAAAGCAAAGGCACAAAAGAAGGGTAGGAAAGCCAGCATGGCTTACACCAGATGTGATGAAAGCAATTAAGGCTAAGAAAGATGCATTTAGAGTATTTAAGGAAGCTTCAAATATTGGAAATCTAAGCTCATATAAAAAATATAGAGATGCTGTGAAGCAGAAAATCAGAGCAGCAAAGAGAGCAAAAGAATTGGATTTGGCTAGGAATTGGGACAGTAAAAAGTTCTTTAGTTTCTACAAGCTAAGTAAAGTTTCAAGCACAATTGGTCCACTGGAAGTAAATGGGACTATATTGAGCAAGGATGGTGAGATGGTTGAGGAGCTGAGCAAGCAGTTTAAATCAGTGTTTACAGTGGAGGATGTGACTAATCTGCCAACTGTGAACCACAGTTCAATGACAGGTGATCAGATACACGATGTTGATTTCATTGATAGTGATATTGTTTTCAATTATATCAGAAAAATAAAGCCAAACAAGGCAGCAGGACCTGATGGAATTTATGCTGGGGTATTGCAGGAAGCTGAAAAGGAAGTGGAGGGGACAAGTGGTCTAGGGGTAAGATGCTCGTCTCGCGATCAAAAGATTGTGGGCTCAAATCTCACCTGTCGCTACTCTTCGCCCACGACCAATCGGCGTGAGAGATTGGCGACGCTATATGACTCAACTGTCGACGTGTCGTAAAACCAATAACCAAGAATGAAAAGGAAGTGGCAATTCCACTTAGTATAATATTTTGTAGATCAGTTTCACAAAATGAAATTCCTACAGATTGGAAATGGTCAAATGTAGTTCCTATTTTCAAGAAAGGAGAAAGAGGGAAACTTGAAAACTATAGGCCAGTAAGCCTCACATCCCTAGTCTGCAGGTACTCGAATCAATTATCAAGCATAGAATAGTTAGTTTTCTGGAAGGAAGCAGATTGATTCAAGATACTCAACATGGGTTTAGAAAAGGGTGATCGTGTCTCACAAATCTCTTGGACTTTTTGAATTTTGCTACAGAACAATTTGATCAGGGAAATCAGGTTGATGTAGCATATCTTGACTTTAGTAAGGCCTTTGACAAGGTACCCCATAGATGGTTAATGATGCAGCTTCAGGTCCATGGTATTGCAGGTAGCATCCTAAAATGGATAGAGTTGTGGCTTTCAGATAGACAGCAGAGAGTGATGCTAAATGGTACAAAGTCATCGTGGCAAAATGTTCTTAGTGGAGTACCCCAGGGGTCGGTACTGTGGCCACTATTGTTCATTATATATGTGAATAGCATTGAATGTGGCCTAAGCAGTAAGGTTTTGAAATTTGCAGATGATTTGAAGATCTTTAGGGCAATAACAGGGCAGAATGAGCAGGTTTTGCTGCAGAAATACTTAGACAAGCTAGTGAAGTGGTCCGAAAAATGGCAAATGAAGTTTAATTTTGATAAGTGCAAAGTCATGCATGTAGGTAGGCAGCATATGAAGGCTCCATACTTGATGGGTAGCGAAGTACTATCTGTGACTCAGCAGGAGAAGGACTTAGGTGTTATTTTGAACACAAAATTGGGAGCATCAGAACAGACCAAAGAAGCCAGGAAGAAGGCACTAAGAATGCTTGGGGAAATACAGAGGAATGTGTCATACAAAAGTGAGGAGGTCATCAGGAAGCTTTACTGTGCATATGTCAGGCCACATTTGGAATACTGTGTCCAAGCTTGGTCCCCTAGTTATGAGAAAGATTGTTGGCTTTTAGAGAGAGTACAAAAGAGGGCAACAAAAATGGTTAATGGTATAGGCAACCTGGCATATGAGGAAAGATTGAAGAAATTAAATATGTTTTCACTTAGATATAGAAGGCTGAGAGGAGATTTCATCGAGGTTTTTAAATTTGTTCGTGGTCAGGAACAGGGATATCTCAGGGAAATGTTTGAATTTAACAGAAATGATGCAATTAGAGGTCATCAATTCAAAATTAAAGTTAATCACAGCAGGACAAGGTTAAGACAGTCTTTCTTCACCAACATGGTAGTAGAACACTGGAACCAGCTGCCAGGAACCATTGTCAGTAGCAACACACTGAACATCTTTAAAAATGGCATAGACAATCATTATAAGAATAGGGGGCTTGTTTTTCTGTATTCCAGGGAGGGTTGATCGACAGGGAGGAGTTGGGAGTTGAGAGGAGTTTGAAATTGTTGAGTGTGTTATGCAATAGCAAGTGAGTCTCTTATTAGGTCTAAACGCTTTATAACTTTATATAGGGTGTACCTAGCAGTGGATTCAGCACCTTCCTTCAGGATGCGATACTGATGAGATTGTCTATGGTAGCACAATGGGTATGATGGGAGGAGTTTGTAATTGTTGAGTGTATTATGCAATAGCAAGTGAGTCTCTTATTAAGTCTGAATGCTTTATGAATTTGTGTGGGGTGTGCCTAGCAGTGGATTCGGCACCTTCCTTCGGGATGTGATGCTGATGAGATTGTCTATGGTGGCACTATGGGTGTGATGGGAGGAGCTTGTGATTGTTGAGGGTGTTATGCAGTAGCAAGTGAGTGGTGCTAGATAGGCTGGGATATATAGCTTCCTAGGAACTTGGGATAAGGTATTGATTGGGGTGGGAGTATGTACATTCCTAGTACCTTTTCTAGATAGGCTTAACCCAGATGGGCCCCTGTGGCTCTTATTAAGCCTTAATACTTTATGACTTTATGACAAACATAATCTCATTAGGTGCTTTTACAGCGGCAATTTGCCCTCCCGTCTAGTCACTTTTGAACCTTCCAGGTCATTCCTGGCTTCAACTAAAACATTCCAGACATGAACTAAAGAAGTACCTACATCAGAGAACATTTAATATTAATAAGAATCGGTTTCAATCAATTTTCTCAGCCTTTTCTTTGACAAAAATTGTTGCTTGGTGAAAGATTTTAGATTTTAGAATTTTAGAATTTTAGAAAGATTTTAGATGGATTGTTTTTAGATGGATTGTTTTTAGTATAATTTTATTTCCATTTTATATTCCGAAACCCATATCCCAATAGACGGCAGGTAACAAATCAGTTGGTGCACAAGCGTCCTACTCATGGTGTGTTGTGAATATTTATTAGTTGTGCAGTGTGAGCATGTCTGGAGTATCAGGTATGGATTTATAAACTTGGTTGACATTGATTAAGTGTACTTTTGTTATCATTTTATCTACTGTTGCTCAAGAAGTTCACTTATAACCTCATCCTTCACTAATTTAACCATAGCACCAATTTGTCATCTGGCAGTCATTCATCAGCTGCCAGATACAATAGAGCTGAATGCAGTCTCCACGTAAATCAGAAAGCGTATTGCAATTTGCTGACGTTAGTAAGTATAATTTTACTTATTTCAGCAGGGTCGATAGTAAAACCTAATTCGTTATTACAACTGATTTGAGAATTAGATTTGGTGGTTGCTTTTAATTTATGTGGATCATTATGCCAGGTCTTCTCCCTCTATCTTGTTCCTCAGACCACATGACCTGAGAGCAAAAAGCCACTGTAAAAATTGTTGTTTTTGTTTGTTTTAACAAAAAAAATTGTTTCCACAGTAACTATTGTTACTGTGGAAATTTTATTGATTTGTTACTGTGGGAAGGTAAGACTGGTAAATTTGTGGTTTAAGGTAAGTTTGCTTTATTTGAGCTTCATTTTTCAGTACAGGTTGGGTAGGATTTAATATAGCATAAAAGTAATTTTCAAAAGGAAGAAAAATGTAACAACCTAACCAACCTGGTCTGTTAAATATGCAGTTTAGCATGATGTCATTTCTAAGTTCATGAAATTTATTTTATAATGGAATGTTTATCAATGTGCTGAACATGATATGACAACTGATTTCCTCCGTGAATGCATACTTTTCAGTTGTGGGGCAAACTATCACCCAAATGGGGCTTGGAGTTGGGTAATATAGCATAAAATATAATGTTCAAAATAAATAATGATGTAACATAAAGATTGTTTGTCAGTGGAATAGCCTGCCTGCTGATGTTGTGGAAGTCCCTCATTGAATGCATTCAAAAATATGGTGGACAACTATTTTAGGTTGCAAAATCTTGTTTTTGAGTTCTAAGGGGTGGTGGATGGTGTGATATCTATGCTAAGTGGGTGTGCACTGCATGGGCCCCTTCAGGTGGGCATGGATGGAGTCAGAAAATTATTGGTAGGGCACTCAAGTCACATTTGTTACATGAGCTCAAGTGAATAGGGCTGGATATGTAAGATAGAAAGACATTGATGAGTGTGGGGGATGTTGGTCCCTGTGTTATTGTTGAGACTTCACCCCTTATGCTTATGATCATGCTCATAAATTGAGTATTATAATAGCCATATAGGGTATATTATACTATTAGATTATATTATACTATATAGGGTATACCTAGCAGTGGATTGTTTTGAAGAAAAAGGAACCCAACTATTTTTTAAACATTAAAAAGATATTAATACAACAAAACCCAAACCTAGCCTAACTTAACCAAACCTAACCCCTTTGTATGCTTCATGAAGGTAAAATGTATGTAAAGCTTGTCTTGTGGTTACCTTAAACTGCAACAATATCCCTAGTCTGACATTCCATGGAATAAAAAGTATTTTAAAAATACAACACACAAGTTTTTTTAAATTGAAATTACACTAGCCTAACCTATCCTAATCTTTTTTGAGTAATACAAAATTTAATCTTTGGGGAAAATATTTCACAAAAATTGATAACTTCCTGCTTAAAAGGAAAGCCTATCATAACCTATCCTAACCAAACCTAACATGTCTTTCATTCATAGAGGTGCAGTGTGTGTAAAACTTGTCTTGTGGATACTTTAAAGTGCAATAATATCATAAGAGCTATAGACAGGGTCAGGTAAATGTCTGCTTTGAGGTCATTTTTTAATTCTTGTATTTTTGCAATGCAGTGTGTATGAACATGGTTAACACGGTTAACACAATGTGACCACTTATTTCCTTTGCAAATGCTTTTCAGTTGGAAGACTATCAAACACCAAAAGTGGGCTAAATTTGTGCTTTAAGGCATTTTTTGAATTCTTGGTCACGTCCGTCAAACTAGCGACAGATTCACATTGATATTGAGATTAATATTGGCCGGAAGGGCGGACTCTTCAGATTTCCTTCAAAATTCGCGGAGGGGTAGAACTCCACATACTGATCATCATGAGCATAAAATATAACAGGGGGGTTCATAAACAGCTGATATATTTATGTTCTGATATATTTAACAGGTCAAAGGTCAGAGTCCATGAGGTCTGACTCTTCAGATTCACTTCAAAATTGGTACACAGATAGTACTCGATGCATTGATCATCGTGAACACAAAAGTTAAGAGGGGCGTTCATAAACAGCTGAGCTATTCAGGGTCAAAAGTCAGACTCCATGAGGTCGGACTCTTCAGATTCCATTCAAAATTGGTCCACAGATAGTGCTCGATGCACTGATCATCATGAGCATAAACGCTAAGAGGGGCGTTCATAAACAGCTGAGATATTCAAGGTCAAAGATCAGAGTCCATGAGGTCGGACTCTTCAGATTCCCTTCACAATTGGTCCACAGGTAGTTCTCGATGCACTGATCATCATGCGAATAAAAGCTAAGAGGGGCGTTCATAAACAGCCGGATTATTCGGGCCAAAACTTCTTCCCATGCGAATATGCAGCAATTATAATACGCACGAAACGAATATCAATCTGTACGTCAAGCTAGATTGATATGCGATTCTTACCGGTGGAACATCGTGAAAACGAGCATACTGGTAGAGCTCGGCACCCTGATTATCAGGAACTCAACCAAGAAACCGTATTACAAAACACTACGGAGATATTCGGGGTCAAATGTCAAAGGTCATCGAGATCGGACTCCTCTGATTTTCTTCAAAATGGATGCATGGATAGTACTCGACGCACTGATCATCGCGAACATAAAAGCTAAGAGGGGCGTTCATTAACAGCTGAGCTATTCAAGGTCAAAGGTCGTGGTGATTGTAGTCGGACCCTTCAGATTTCCTTAAAAATTGGTCCCCATATAGTACTCGATGCACTGATCATCATGAGCTAAAAGCTAAGAGGGACGTTCATAAACAGCTGAGCTATTCAAGGTCAAAGGTCCATGAGGTCGGACTCTTCAGATTCCATTCAAAATTGCTCCACAGATAGTGATAGTGATCGATGTAGTGATCATCATGAGCATAATAGCTAAGAGGGGCGTTCATAAACAGCTGGATTATTCGGGTCAAAACGTCTTCCCGTGCGAATATGCAGCACTTATAATACGCACGAAACGAATATCAATCTGTCGTTCAAGCTAGATTGATATTTGATTCTTACCGGCGGAACATCGTGAAAACGAGCATACTGATAGAGCTCGGCACCCTGATTATCACGAACTCAACCAAGAAGACGTATTACATACATACATACATACATACATACATACGTACGTACGTACGTAAGTACTAGTTTGACATAACGAATACAGATTCGTTTCGTGCATATTATAATTGCTGCATATTCGCACGGGAAGAAGTTTTGACCCGAATAATCCAGCTATTTATGAACGCCCCTCTTAGCTTTTATTTTCATGATGATCAGTGCATCGAGCACTATCTGTGGACCAATTTTGAATGAAATCTGAAGAGTCCGATCTCATGAAGTCTGACCTTTGACCTTGAATAGCTCAGCTGTTTATGAACGCCCCTCTTAGCTTTTATTCTCATGATGTACTGCACTATCTGTATGCATATATGTGTCACAGATAGTGCACACTATGCACACTGTCACAGATAGTGCATCGAGCACTATCTGTGGACCAATTTTGAATGTAATCTGAAGAGTCCGACCTCATGGTGTCTGACCTTTGACCTTGAATATCTCAGCTGTTTATGAACGCCCCTCTTAGCTGTTATGCACATGATGATCAGTGCATCGAGTACTATCTGTGGACCAGTTTTGAAGAGAATGGGAAGAGTCCGACCACAAGGACTCTGACTTTTCACCTTGCATATCTCAGCTGTTTATGAACGCCCCTCTTAGCTTTTATGCTCATGATGATCAGTGCATCGAGTACTACCCGTGTACCTATTTTGAAGAAAACCAGATGAGTCCGTTCTCGATGACCTTTGACCTTTGACCCCGAATATCTCCGTAGTGTTTTGTAATACGGCTTCTTGGTTGAGTTCCTAATAATCAGGGTGCCCAGCTCTACCAGTATGCTCGTTTTCACGATGTTCCACCGGTAAGAATCGAATATCAATCTAGCTTGACGTACAGATTGATATTCGTTTCGTGCGTATTATAATTACTGCATATTCGCACGGGAAGAAGTTTTGACCGGAATAACCCAGCTGTTTATGAACGCCCCTCTTAGCTTTTATGTTCATGATGGTCAGTGCATCTAGTACTATCTGTGGACCAACTTTGAAGGGAATCTGAAGAGTCCGACCTCGAGGACTCTGACATTTGACCTTGAATATTTCAGCTGTTTATGAACGCCCCTCTTAGCTTTTATGCTCACGATGATCAGAGCATCGCGCACTATCTGTGGACCAATTTTGAATGGAATCTGAAGAGTCTCATGGAGTCTGACTTTTGACCTTGAATAGCTCAGCTGTTTATGAACGCCCCTCTTAGCTTTTATGCTCATTATGATCAGTGCGTCGAGTTCTACCGGTGTGCAAATTTTGAAGGAAATCTGAAGAGTCCGACCTCATGGAGTCTGACCTTTGACCTTGAATAGCTCAGCTGTTTATGAACCGCCCTCTTAGCTTTTAGCTCATGATGATCAATCAGTGCATCGAGTACTATCTGGGGACCAATTTTGAAGGAAATCTGAAGAGGCCGACCACAATGACCACGACCTTTGACCTTGACTATCTCGGCTGTTTGTGAACGCCCCTCTTAGCTTTTATGCTCACGATGATCAGTGCATCGAGCACTATCTGTGGACCAATTTTGAAGTGATTCTGAAGAGTCCGACCTCATGGACTCTGACCTTTGACCTAGAATATCTCAGCTGTTCATGAACGCTCCTCTTAGATTTTATGTTCACGATGATCAGTGCATCGAGTACTATCTGTGGACAAATTGTGAAGTGAATTCGAAGAGTCCGACCTCATGGACTCTGATCTTTGACCTTGAATATCTCAGCTGTTTATGAACGCCCCTCTTAGCTTTTATGCTCATGGTGATCAGTACGTCGAGTTCTACCCGTCTGCGAATTTTGAAGGAAATCGGAAGAGTCCGCCCTTCCGGCCAATATCAATCTCAATATCAATGTGAATCTGTTGCTAGTTTGACGGACGTTTCGTGGTCTTTCTTTTTCAATGCAATGTTTATATCATCCAATATTCCATGCAAATACATACTTTTCAGTTGGTAGACAAAATAACACCAAAAATGGGGCTTGGAGTTGGGTAATTAAGAGTATAGGCATTGAGCATTATATAAAGAGTAATGCTCAAGATGAAAAGGTAATGTAACCTTACCTAGCATAGCCCCTCATGTAAGAATAACAAATCTGGTAAATATACAGAACCTGCTATGCTAGTTATTGGTCCATTTTTTGGCATTTAAGATGTGATATGAATTTATGAATATGGATTTGATATTGCTTTTTGTGGGAAATGAAAGCGTTTTGAGATGTAGGTAATTCAGTAACTTTATGCTTTGAGGTGTTTTATGAATTCATGGAATGCTCTCTCCAATGCAACATTCATAAATAGGATTAAGATGATGTGACTACTTACTTCCTCTGCAAATGCTGACTTTTCAGTTGGCTAGCAAACTAACACCAAAAAAGCATTGCTTGGAGTTTGGTAATACACCCTTAAAATAATGGAAAAAGGAAAATGTAGCATAACCTAACCTGACACATTTCAATTTAATATTTGTCGTTCTTAATTTTGAAATTCATACCTTTTACTGTACTGTACTTTGTACTTTAAATATTTTTTATTTGTGAAGCTTTTTCCAATCCAATGTTTATGAAGGTGGTCAATATGATGTGACCACTTATTTCCTCTCCAAATGTTTTGTTTTCAGTTGGCTGGCAAAATAACTTGGAAAAGTGCTTTGAGTTTGGTAATGGAGCATAACAAAAGGTTTCTAACAAATTTAAATGTGACATAGCCTAACCTGACTTAGAATAACCACCCATATCAATTGAAAAAAGAAGAAATGTCATGCAATTTTGTTCTCAATTTTTTTTCTCAATTAAATATCCTAACCTAGCCTAAGCATAGCCTCTTTTTTGAATCAACATCAACTTGTTCTTTAGCTGTCAAATTTTGTTGTGAACTTTTGTTTTCAAATAAAAGAAACAGACCTAATCTAACCAAACCCTTTGCTTGCTTCACAGAAGTAAAATGTGTGTAAAGGTTGTGTCTCATAAAAATCTTTAACATAACATAGCTTAACCTGGCCTAACCTCACTTGTAAAAAAAAATATTGACAAGTCCAAATGCTAAACCTTTTTTCTTAATTTTTGTTTTAATAAAAAATGTCTGATCTAACCTAGACTAACCTGACCTGCCTGTCCTGTTCTTTTAATTTATTTTATGTTATTCATTTTATAAATTGTCATCTTAAAATTGGATGGCCAACACTTTTCATCTCCACCTCCAGGATCAAAAAAAAAAATGTAAGTAGTAGAAGTTAGCAGATGATTGAACAGTGGGTTTTGCAGCAGATTCAGCAGTCTAGTGCAATTTCAGCACACATTCAGAGCATATTCATTGCATATTCAGCAGCACATTTAGGATGTTCAGCAGCACATTCAAGGAGCTCAGCAGCTGAATGTGTGCTAGGCTGCTGAAACTGCTGCTGAATCCACCACCAACTTGTCTGCTAGGTTCTGCTACAGAAAATGTAATTCCAACCCTGGTCATAGACAAAGTTAGTGGTGTTGCAAGGCTGACAGAGCAATGCAATTTTATAGAATTTCGTTGTTGCTAGTGTAGAAAGTTAAGTCTTCCAATAATAAGATAGGACATGGATAGTAGGTAGGTACCTCACAACCTAAATCATCATTACATTAGCATACCTACCTATGATAATATGATCCAGTTTCCACTTCTGTTGCCATCCTCCATCCACCTGTTAGTTAGTGTGCCCATGATCGATATGATGCCTATTTTGTGAAAATTGCAATGTTTTGCTGAATCCTTCAACTTTTTTTTCTATCACATAATTGGCATGCTTACATTTTATAGGTTGGGGGAAGTGACCTTCTCTGGTGACAATTTCAATTAATGTCTCAACCGAGATCTGAGGATATTCTGATATCAGTGTTGCTACTTTCATGCATGCATGATTGTTTTCCATGCAGAATGCACTGACAACTGAAACCCATTATTTAGGATTGATTGACATCCAAACAGTATTATGCTGCACAATTTTTGGTAAGTTTGCATTTCAGAGCATTGATCAGATTGTGAGAAAGGATATTTGAATACCATGTTTACTCATATGATTAATACAATGTGACCACTTATTTCTGTACACATTGCATACCTTTTAGTTGGTGAATAAAATATTGCCAAAGATAGCCCATGAGCATGCTAATAGTTATGGTAATAAATATATGATAATAGATAAGTTTCGGGAACCTATCTTGTGTCATCTTTTGCCATGAATGCTTACCTGATATCCCCGAATGGATCATGTGCAATTGCGGTGTAGCAAGTAGTTGCTGGAAGGTTATGAGGTGAACAAAGGTAGTCGAAGATAAGTGCCAAATTACCATAAATTTAATATGGTGCCAGGCCCATTGTGTCGTGTCTCGCATGGCTTGTTTTAGTCTACAAGCTAGAAGGAGTGCAAAATTAACTGGGTCGTACAGAGGCTCGTAAGCAAATTTATCCTTATTAATTGGGTCATTGATGTCTGATTTCATATGGAGTAGCAATGGTTGAAAGTGCTTCTACATGTACCTTGCCACATGTAACGTTGTTTGGTGGGATTTTTGGAACTTCCAGCCCAAGTTTAACCCATTCAGCATGCTGTGGGATGGTTTAATGTGATTTCACTCGACCCAGAGAACATATGGTATGTTTTAAGTATACTTTTTTTGCACAAAAACAGTCATTCCCTGTAAGGATGAATTCAGAGATATGCATACTATACACTATGGTGCAAATTTGGTGAAGGGTTGGTTGCTGAACGCTCTGCTTCAAGCAAGTTTAGCATAAGGCATGCAGTATGCATTAGGTATTCTGAACTTAATGCATTGTTTGACCACTCTGTGTAAGAAGTCTCCACCGGTACTTTGGAATGGTTTGTATGGTCTCAGTATTGTGTCCTAGGTTTGTTCGCATACCACATGCTCTAACTTCTGCAATGTTTATTCCAGTGTAAATAAATATAAAGTTATGAATGGTGGAATTGTTAATGGCCTTGAGGGCTTAGCAGATCCGCAGCTGAAGAGCTTCATTGAAGGTGAAACCCAGAAACAAAAGTTCCAGGTAAAACATAACATGTTGTGCATGGCTGCATGCTAGCACTGATGTAAATATGGTACATTGTGTAGCCAAATATGAATAATGCATGCTGCTTGACAGTGAATAAGAGTTTGTGGTGTCACTCATTTTTTTGGAAGCATGGTGAGCTATGTACGAGTGCTGTATGAAGAACATAGTCAAACCGGGGGTACACCAATAAAGTTTGCAAAGGAACTAGGCAGCAGTGCTCTGCCATGTTTGAGGACATCCGATCGAGAGCTAAGGTATTTATGTAAGAATTTGTACATTTATGTAGTATTTACATTACATAGGACACAAGTGTGCATGCAGTTGCAGATTGCAATCTGTACAGATATGTAGGCCCAAAGCTGTCGAAAATCCTCGGGATCGCTGACACACGCCGGGCTGTGACCATGCCAGTTAATTCATACCTGCAGGGCCTGAACACGCGTCAAGAAAGCATGGGACTTCCTGCTAGGAGTGCATCCTGGAAAATATTGCTTAATATTAAGGTGCACCTCAAGGGCTTCAACACACCTGACCTTAGTTACTTCATTTTTGGAGTGCTGGCTCTCGAGATGCCTTTAGAACACCGTTTGCTTTCGGGGCGCTTTCGATGCTTACTTGGGATGTACTTCGGAACGCCTTTTGGATTTGGAGTGCCGTCATCCTTTTGTACATTTGGGATGTCTGCTTGATTCCTCCACCACGGTGACGCCGTTCGGTCCTTTGGAATACCTTAGGGAATGCTTAAGGCATCTCCTAACTGTTTAATGCGGGATTTTCTTTTCCACAGCTACATGTATAGATGATGGTAGCAGTTATTTAGCCACCTGGATGCCATTTACGATAGATAGCAGCACTTCGCAGCACGTGGTAGAAAACTGTCGGTAAGTGCCCTAGTCGTCGCTGAGCTTCTAAAGCCCATTTAACCACCACATAGCAGATAATTTCATCATCAGGTCCCACAGCAGGTACCGGCTTACGCCTAACGACGCTACGACTTGATGTGAACTTATAGTTCGAGGTGGTCACGATCTGACAGCAGTGCGGACAAACACTCTGACCTGTTGCCAGGTACTGGTCGGCGGTCTGACCGAGCAGTGCTGGGACAAGTGCATGGTGGACCGACCGAGCACCCGACTCGACTACAGGACCGAGACGTGCCTGACCAACTGCGTCGACCGCTTCCTCGATACCTCAAACTACATCATTAACCGGATGGAACGTGCGTCCGGTATAGAGATAAGTATGCCCGCATCGGAGTTGCTACGCGACTAGCAATCGACCTTCAGCGAACGTCGCCGCCATTGCTGCCCCTGCGCCGCCGCCGCCTCTGTAGTGTCCCGTAGTGTCTGTAGTGTCCAGTGCAGCGCCGATAATCGCCCAGCTGGGCGATCCTCGGTGTGGTCGACACCATGTTGGCACGCCTGCGCGAGCTGGTGCGACGCCACCGGTACAAGCTGGTAGCGGTGGCCGCGCTGGGCGGCGGCGCCTACCTGCTCAAGTGGTACGCCGAGCGGCGGCTGCGAGACTGGGCCGAGGGCGAGTCGCACCGCATGCTCGAAAAAGTCAAGAAGCAGGCGCACTTCGAGAGCACGCGCTCCACGTGCCGGGCGAGTCTGGCTCAGTTGGCGCCGCGCCTGCTGGCCGCGCTGTCTCACCAGCTGGACACGGACGGGCCGCTGGAGGCGCTGCGGGCCGGCACGCCGCACAAGCTGCAGGTATGGGCCGACCTGAAGCGGCTCGCGCTGCAGCGGGTGGTGGCGGCCGTGTACGGCGCCGCCTACCTGACTGTGCTGCTGCACGTGCACGTGCACGTGCTGGGCGGCTGTCTGTACGTGGACAGTGTGCGCCAGACGCTGGGCGAGCAGCCGGCTGAGCCGCTGGACGAGGCGGCGCAGCAGCGCTACCTGGCCGGCGTCGAGCAGCTGCTCACCGTCGGCCTGGAGCGGCTGACGCAGGCGCTGGCGCCGCTGCTGGCGCCGCTGGCCGACGCGCTGGCGCTCACCGACCGACTCGACCTGGAGGGCATCGAGACGCTGCTGTGGCGCGCGCAGGAACTGGTGGAGAGCGAGCCGGAGTGGCGGCTGGTGCGGTTCGCGCTGGACGAGGCGTCCGCGACGGGTGAGCCACCACTCGCCTCCACTCGCCTCGATCAGCTCACCACCGAGACGCGCGATCTGCTCGAAAATGCCGAGACGGACGCGCTCGTGCGCGACTGCACGCGCGCCGGGTTCGGGCACGTGCTGGACCAGCTGGTGCCGGCGTTCTCCGGACAGGGCGGCGGTGCTGACGGGTTCGTCGCTCCGCGCGCCGCCACGCTGCCTGTGGCCAAGCTGGTGCCGACGCTGACAAATCTGCCGCACGTGTTGCTGCGCACCGGTCCCGACTCGCTGCCCTGGCTGCTGGCCAACCACCACAAGGTGCAGGTTCTGGCGGCCAACGTGTACGAGAGCTTCAGCGAACTGACGTGATGTGACGCAGCACCACCGACCTGGGTGTGTGTGTACGTACAGCTGGTGACACAGCGTCACCGACCTGTCCCTGGTCGTGTGGATGTGTACAACTGGTGACGCAGCACCACCGACCTGTCCCTGAATGTGTGTGTACGTACAGCTGGTGACACAGCGTCACCGACCTGTCCCTGGTCGTGTGGATGTGTACAACTGGTGACGCAGCACCACCGACCTGTCCCTGAATGTGTGTGTACGTACAGCTGGTGACACAGCGTCACCGACCTGTCCCTGGTCGTGTGGATGTGTACAACTGGTGACGCAGCACCACCGACCTGTCCCTGAATGTGTGTACGTACAGCTGGTGACGCAGCACCACCGACCTGTCCCTGAATGTGTGTGTACGTACAGCTGGTGACACAGCGTCACCGACCTGTCCCTGGTCGTGTGGATGTGTACAACTGGTGACGCAGCACCACCGACCTGTCCCTGAATGTGTGTGTACGTACAGCTGGTGACACAGCGTCACCGACCTGTCCCTGGTCGTGTGGATGTGTACAACTGGTGACGCAGCACCACCGACCTGTCCCTGAATGTGTGTGTACGTACAGCTGGTGACACAGCGTCACCGACCTGTCCCTGGTCGTGTGGATGTGTACAACTGGTGACGCAGCACCACCGACCTGTCCCTGAATGTGTGTACGTACAGCTGGTGACACAGCGTCACCGACCTGTCCCTGGTCGTGTGGATGTGTACAACTGGTGACGCAGCACCACCGACCTGTCCCTGAATGTGTGTGTACGTACAGCTGGTGACACAGCGTCACCGACCTGTCCCTGGTCGTGTGGATGTGTACAACTGGTGACGCAGCACCACCGACCTGTCCCTGAATGTGTGTGTACGTACAGCTGGTGACACAGCGTCACCGACCTGCCCCTGGTCGTGTGGATGTGTACAACTGGTGACGCAGCACCACCGACCTGTCCCTGAATGTGTGTGTACGTACAGCTGGTGACACAGCGTCACCGACCTGCCCCTGGTCGTGTGGATGTGTACAACTGGTGACGCAGCACCACCGACCTGTCCTTTTTTTTTTTTTTTGTACAGCTGGTGACAAAGCGTCCCCGACCTGTCCCTGGTCGTGTGGATGTGTACAACTGGTGACGCAGCACCACCGACCTGTCCCTGAATGTGTGTGTACGTACAGCTGGTGACACAGCGTCACCGACCTGTCCCTGGTCGTGTGGATGTGTACAACTGGTGACGCAGCACCACCGACCTGTCCCTGAATGTGTGTGTACGTACAGCTGGTGACACAGCGTCACCGACCTGTCCCTGGTCGTGTGGATGTGTACAACTGGTGACGCAGCACCACCGACCTGTCCCTGAATGTGTGTGTACGTACAGCTGGTGACACAGCGTCACCGACCTGTCCCTGGTCGTGTGGATGTGTACAACTGGTGACGCAGCACCACCGACCTGTCCCTGAATGTGTGTGTACGTACAGCTGGTGACACAGCGTCACCGACCTGCCCCTGGTCGTGTGGATGTGTACAACTGGTGACGCAGCACCACCGACCTGTCCCTGAATGTGTGTGTACGTACAGCTGGTGACACAGCGTCACCGACCTGCCCCTGGTCGTGTGGATGTGTACAACTGGTGACGCAGCACCACCGACCTGTCCCTGAATGTGTGTGTACGTACAGCTGGTGACACAGCGTCACCGACCTGTCCCTGGTCGTGTGGATGTGTACAACTGGTGACGCAGCACCACCGACCTGTCCCTGAATGTGTGTGTACGTACAGCTGGTGACACAGCGTCACCGACCTGTCCCTGGTCGTGTGGATGTGTACAACTGGTGACGCAGCACCACCGACCTGTCCCTGAATGTGTGTGTACGTACAGCTGGTGACACAGCGTCACCGACCTGTCCCTGGTCGTGTGGATGTGTACAACTGGTGACGCAGCACCACCGACCTGTCCCTGAATGTGTGTGTACGTACAGCTGGTGACACAGCGTCACCGACCTGTCCCTGGTCGTGTGGATGTGTACAACTGGTGACGCAGCACCACCGACCTGTCCCTGAATGTGTGTGTACGTACAGCTGGTGACACAGCGTCACCGACCTGTCCCTGGTCGTGTGGATGTGTACAACTGGTGACGCAGCACCACCGACCTGTCCCTGAATGTGTGTGTACGTACAGCTGGTGACACAGCGTCACCGACCTGTCCCTGGTCGTGTGGATGTGTACAACTGGTGACGCAGCACCACCGACCTGTCCCTGAATGTGTGTGTACGTACAGCTGGTGACACAGCGTCACCGACCTGTCCCTGGTCGTGTGGATGTGTACAACTGGTGACGCAGCACCACCGACCTGTCCCTGAATGTGTGTGTACGTACAGCTGGTGACACAGCGTCACCGACCTGTCCCTGGTCGTGTGGATGTGTACAACTGGTGACGCAGCACCACCGACCTGTCCCTGAATGTGTGTGTACGTACAGCTGGTGACACAGCGTCACCGACCTGTCCCTGGTCGTGTGGATGTGTACAACTGGTGACGCAGCACCACCGACCTGTCCCTGAATGTGTGTGTACGTACAGCTGGTGACACAGCGTCACCGACCTGCCCCTGGTCGTGTGGATGTGTACAACTGGTGACGCAGCACCACCGACCTGTCCCTGAATGTGTGTGTACGTACAGCTGGTGACACAGCGTCACCGACCTGTCCCTGGTCGTGTGGATGTGTACAACTGGTGACGCAGCACCACCGACCTGTCCCTGAATGTGTGTGTACGTACAGCTGGTGACACAGCGTCACCGACCTGTCCCTGGTCGTGTGGATGTGTACAACTGGTGACGCAGCACCACCGACCTGTCCCTGAATGTGTGTGTACGTACAGCTGGTGACACAGCGTCACCGACCTGTCCCTGGTCGTGTGGATGTGTACAACTGGTGACGCAGCACCACCGACCTGTCCCTGAATGTGTGTGTACGTACAGCTGGTGACACAGCGTCACCGACCTGTCCCTGGTCGTGTGGATGTGTACAACTGGTGACGCAGCACCACCGACCTGTCCCTGAATGTGTGTGTACGTACAGCTGGTGACACAGCGTCACCGACCTGTCCCTGGTCGTGTGGATGTGTACAACTGGTGACGCAGCACCACCGACCTGTCCCTGAATGTGTGTGTACGTACAGCTGGTGATTCAACGGCACCAACCTGTCCCTGGGCGTGTGAATGTGTAGAGCTGGTGACGCAGCACCACCGACATGTTCCTGGCTGTGTGGGTGAAGGTGTGTATAGCTGGCGACGCAGCACCACCGACACGTCCCTGTGTGGACAGCTGGTGACGCAGCGCCACCCTGTGGCCTACTGGGTAAATTATAATTGGTTGATAGCACACGGCTTAGATTATCGTCACGTTTGGTCTGAGCCCTTCACTTGGATGCTACGAGTTCGGTGAGCTTGGTTGTGCGCTAGTATGTTATTGTATTCACAATATGGGAAGGTTGTATCGAATAATTTCGAATATACATCGCATAAGTTACATGATGGCTGTCTACCTCCAGATATATTTATGATTGTAGTGCGTGAAGTCGGTGCTCTTTATTGACAGGCTACAGTGACGAAAGCCAACATGCATTGCTCCCACTTGGATAATTTGAAGATGAACAGAAGCTGTAGTTTCTTGACCAGTCTCTTCAGTTGGCTGGAGACGTGATCGCCTCACGAAAGTGAGTTACCTGACAACTGCACCAGCGAGGAATCTAGCACACCGTTGGAAAACGGTGTCGCCAACCGGCATGCATGCAACGTGCAGTATGACGGACTGCAGAAGCGCCTTTCTCGGGGGGGTCGGTAGCCGAGTGGATGGTGCGTTTCCCTCGTAGTCGTAGGATCCCTTGTTCAAACGTTGCCAGCTGCTTGGTATTTTGGCTTCCTGTAATCCTTCGACGGAAGACTAACGGCGCTACACGGCTCGATCAGCTCCGTGTGGCGTGGAATCAATCCTGCGGTTCTTGTTCCTTCTGATTATCTCGTCCATTTCATCGAGGCCGACAGCTGTAGCTTGGCCGATTTCATCCTGCACAATATATTTCGCATACCTACCATACCGGAAAGCGCCAACTGACCAATGGTTAGTGACCATGCGGTGCAAGTGCTTGGCGAACCTTCGCGTCCGCCAGCCTGGAACTTCGTGCTCGATAACATGGGCGGCGCCGTTACGTTGGGCAGTACTGAGGCGCCATCTATGTTGTACCATATACTTTTTGTATCGCGTGGTTTGAAAGAACAGGGTGATCTATCGTGTAGGTGTGCCATCGAATTCTTGACGTCGCTTCTGAACCATTTGATTCCCGAGGCTGCCATCAGAGTATCTGACTGTATCATGCGGCTCCCTCCACCGGATCGGTGCGAACGGCTGCTGGTGATCTTGAAGTTCCGCAGAAAGCCCGCGACCGGCTGGTGATCACAAACTTCCGCACAGCTTTGTCCCGCGACAAAGCCCGCGGGACAAAGCTGTGCGGGCTTTGTCGGACCCAGTGCCTCTTACCAATTTTAATTTGTAGCGAAATCGTACTTCGAAAATATTTCCTGTTGAGCAACCATTTTAAGCTGGTTTTCAGTACGACCACAGTCAAGCTGCAATCTATCATACGACGTATATAGATGCTCTGTCTCTGCTGATGACAGATCAGTTGGTGCTTCAGGATTTGTTGCCGCACCAGTGCGATTGTCATTATGCGGCCATCTTAGCCATGACACGGCTTACTGATGTAGCAGTATGCGGCCATTTTGGCCATGACACGACTTACTGATGTAGCAGTATGCGGCCATTTTGGCCATGACACGACTTACTGATGTAGCAGTATGCGGCCATTTTGGCCATGACACGACTTACTGATGTAGCAGTATGCGGCCATTTTGGCCATGACACGACTTACTGATGTAGCAGTATGCGGCCATTTTGGCCATGACACGACTTACTGATGTAGCAGTATGCGGCCATTTTGGCCATGACACGACTTACTGATGTAGCAGTATGCGGCCATTTTGGCCATGACACGATTTACTGATGTAGCAGTATGCGGCCATTTGGCCATGACACGACTTACTGATGTAGCAGTATGCGGCCATTTTGGCCATGACACGACTTACTGATGTAGCAGTATGCGGCCATTTTGGCCATGACACGACTTACTGATGTAGCAGTATGCGGCCATTTTGGCCATGACACGACTTACTGATGTAGCAGTATGCGGCCATTTTGGCCATGACACGACTTACTGATGTAGCAGTATGCGGCCATTTTGGCCATGACACGGCTTACTGATGTAGCAGTATGCGGCCATTTTGGCCATGACACGGCTTACTGATGTAGCAGTATGCGGCCATTTTGGCCATGACACGACTTACTGATGCGGCGTTATGCGGCCGTCTTGGCCATGACAACTTACTGATGTGGCGTTATGCGGCTATCTTGGCCATGACACAACTTACTGATGGGACACCATGCAGCCATCCTAGCCATTACGCAACCTACTGATGTTGCATTTTTATTAACATTCGCACGTCCGGCGGTCGGCGCAAACTTCGCCGGTCCGGTGGGGGGGGCAGATGTCTGCCCCCTAAGATCTCCATAACTATGCTAGGTAGCGACAAACGGAAAACGGCATTGGATAGCTGGTGACAAGCTCTAGCGAAAGTATTTCGATCATTTTTCGCTCAGGTCAATATTTAGGTCACTGGGTCATCATTGGTCAAATTCGACCAGATCGGGTGGGACCCTCAGATATTGACACATATCTCAGGACCTGTAACAGATACAAACAAACGGCGAATGCTATTCGACAGCCCTTGAAATTTGCTATCGAGAATACGCTGTGTAATTTAAGGTCAGGTCAACAGATAGGTCACCAGAGGTCACCGAACTTGGGCAAAATGTATTGTAATTTTCCGGTACAAACGTTTTGACAGCACGGCGATGGGAAGCTGATTTTTATTTACATGACGAAAGACGCTTCCGATGACATTTAATAGTTAGGTCACTGTTTGACCTTGACCTCGGTTGACCCGAAGTCAAGACAGTTTTCTGGCCCAGGTAGGTCATGTCGCATATCATTCAAAACGTCTCAACGAGAGCATTTCGCTCGTGTTTGAGTTTTGCATACCATTTGGTTTTATACCACATTGATGTTCGCTATATAATTTACTGCGGGATAATACACGGCTGCGTTAGTGAAAATGGTCGCACAAATGTTTGTGATATATACGCCGCGACCATCACTGATACATTTCCGAATATTCCGAGACATTTCGCAAGAGACATGATAGAAAGGCACGATATTCAAGACCGGGTCTGTATTGTGGTGGATAGGTACGGGAACGACGAATTCCATTACAACAAACGAGATATCTGTGTTCAATGCTCATATAGAACAACACTCGAGACATGCGAAACGCTTCCAAATTATTTCTTGGATATGAAAGACATCAGGCAAACAACACTCGCGACAATACAAACATGGGAAATACTTTTGAATCGACTCTTGAATGTGAAAGACATCAGGCAACATGCAGCGAAGCAGACAGCCGCATCACGGCAGACAGATGTTGCACACTTTGGAAGATTTGCTGTGTCTAGGACAAGCTGGCCGACTACACTTCACACACGGAGTGTACTTCCCCATCTTCGACTTCTTCTTCTTGAACCCCTCGCCGTGGCTCTCCCGCAGGCACAGAGGACATCTGCCGAGTTTCGGGTCTTGTGGCTGGGAGGATGGTCCTGGCTCCGGCTGGGCAGGTGCCTTCCGGATGAGCTGACGGTCTAGCACCTGCTCCAGGGATCTCACCGCTTGCCGATTGATGACCCCCGTCCGGAAATGTAGCTGGTGGCTCGGCGCTCAGCCTGTCCGCTCAGGAGCTGGATCCCGAGCGCTCTGGTGAAGCGCATGCGGCCTCCGTGCTTCATGTCGGCATGTGCACTGAGCGGGAACTTGGTCACGTTGACGTGGTAGGCGTTCACACAGGCCACACTCAGCATGAAGAACAGCATCTTCGTCGGCCACCAGCATCTTCGTCGGTAATTTCAGCCTTCTAGCTCAATGCAGTGCGATATAATGCGCAGAAATGTGCTAGTGATCTCAGGTGACCTTAGATGACCTTGGTGAGGTCACTGAGCAAAAATGTCAGCGGTAACATTGAGAATAGCTTCCAACTACACGCCATAACCGTTGTGAGGTCATTCCGAGAACAAATATGTAACCAGGAAACATTTGTATATTTTACCATAGGCCTATAATGGGGGAAGCCATGGCCGCGACCTGACCTCAGGTCAATGCTGCGAAAAAAACGAGATATATATTATAGTCCCTGATGAGATCATGACGTGTTATAAGTTTGAAATAAATCGTCCAATTATTGTGGAAGTGATGCCACCTAGACTCCGAGGGAATTGGGTCACTTCGCCTGACCTGGTGACCTGACTTGAGATGACCCAGGATCAAAAATTTCTGAGGATATGTGGAAAAGACTAATGAGCAGCCATACTAGGTTTGGCTCTGCTAATCCGATTATTATGGCGGCAAATTAGGAAAAACCGCAGGGGGGGCAGATATCTGCCCCCCCGGACGTGCGCGTGTTAATGTACCGCTACACAGAACAATGAAAAGAAATGTTAATTAACTATTGGAGGAGTGGTTCGAAAATGAGTCATATTCTGTGAATGAGACAAATTATCCCATGCATCTTGTTGATCAATAGCATTACCTAAAGGCATGCAGTGACTGGTTAGATAAGTGAATTTTAGGGCGTCATGGTAAGGAAGGAATCAGAAGGAACGCCGTGGAGAACGCCTGCTTGTCACCAGCATTCCATGAACTACTGGACGTTCCCCTTGCAAATGGCGCGACAAGTGTTTAGGGCGCATTGCAACGACCTAATTTCGAGGAGGTACATTGCCTCTCACGGTCCAATTTTTGCGCGAGTAGCACACCACAACATAGTAAATAAAATAGTAACAAGGCAGCAGGCCGGTCCGTGTCGCGTTGGTGGCGGATTGTGCGCCGGCACACTTGCACTTGTGCACGCGTGTGGTGTGCACACCGTGCATGGCCTCCGTATACCGCGCACGTCCCTACCACCATGCGGTCAGCGACACGCGTTTTGATTCGGCAAACGAAGAGGTACGATAATATAAAAATGTATTAATAAAATGGCTTTTGGCTTTTTAGCACACTTCCATAAAAACAAACCACGTTTGTACAAACAAAATAGCGAACAATACAAAAATGTTTAGCCTCGTCGGAGGTACGCTCGCGCGACACTGATGAGTAAGGCTCGCCACTGGGCACACACTGGGCACATACTGGGCACATAGCTGCTCGGGACAAGTATCGGTGTCGTAGCAATAAATAACAAAGCAGCGTCGGTGGGGCGCGCGGGCGTTGACGGACGGCGGCCGGCTGCTCTGGCCGTCCTGCGGCGCCGGAGAGCGGCGGCCGCCGACCGGCGACCCGCACCACGTGACTGGCCGACCGACGTGACACGGCATTGGTGGGTTGGACGCGCCGCGGCTCGGGCCGGGCGGCAGGCGTGGCCAGCTCGGCCGGTTTGGCACAGGCACCTGTGTGTCGCTGCGGGGCGACGCCGCGCTGGAATGTGGCCGAGGCCGGCGTGATGGGCCGGCGGCCCCCGTCCCCTGCTGCGCACCTGTGGCAGACACGCGTGGTGTTACACCACACGGTGAAACGGGAACGTCGCAAACACAGACGGTGGCAGCATGTCAACAGATGCCCCAAAATATTTTGGCACGTACTTACAGGAAACAAATATGGCAAATCCGCCTTCTTTGATGAAGCGATAGAATGCATGCGTGGAGCAAGACGATTAACTCAAGAATAATGGGAAGATCATATTTGCTCGTTGACTGCTTTACTTAGGAGCTTCAGGGCGCACTGAATTATATTATACGAATATAAACTGCTAATTCCTCGCCTAACTGATGACGAACTTCTGATAAGGGCATACAAATTAAACGGCCAGAGGAACACTGCCAATGCAACCAACCACGCGACCAGTCCCACCATAATCAACTATGCCACAAGTCAGCCTCATCTGTGGTGCGTATCTCTCATTCAGCTCTATTGTCAATCTTCTACAAACAGCCCCCGACTCACAACGGCACATTCTAAAAAAAAACACGATGCAGTCCGGCGTGCCCGACATACAAATACAAACACCTGTGGTCAGCGTCTCCTGCACAGCTCCAAACTATGGTCAGTCCCCCACACAGCGCTCACCTGTGGTCAATCCCCCACACAGCGCTCACCTATTGTCAGTCTCTCTCACACAGCGCTCACCTATGGTCACTCTGCTCCACACAGCGCTCACCTGTGGTCAATCCCCCACACAGCGCTCACCTGTGGTCAGTCTCTCTCACATAGCGCTCACCTGTGGTCAGTCTCTCTCACACAGCGCTCACCTGTGGTCAGTCTCCCCCACACAGCGCTCACCTATGGTCAGTCCCCCACACAGCGCTCACCTGTGGTCAGTCCCCCACACAGCGCTCACCTGTGGTCAGTCTCTCTCACACAGCGCTCACCTGTGGTCAGTCTCTCTCACACAGCGCTCACCTGTGGTCAGTCCCCCACACAGCGCTCACCTGTGGTCAGTCTCCCCCACACAGCGCTCACCTGTGGTCAGTCTGCTCCACACAGCGCTCACCTGTGGTCAGTCTCTCTCACACAGCGCTCACCTATGGTCAGTCTCTCTCACACAGCGCTCACCTATGGTCAGTCTGCTCCACACAGCGCTCACCTGTGGTCAGTCTCTCTCACACAGCGCTCACCTATGGTCAGTCCCCCACACAGCGCTCACCTGTGGTCAGTCTCCCCCACACAGCGCTCACCTGTGGTCAGTCTGCCTCACACAGCGCTCACCTGTGGTCAGTCTCTCTCACACAGCGCTCACCTGTGGTCAGTCTGCTCCACACAGCGCTCACCTGTGGTCAGTCTCTCTCACACAGCGCTCACCTTGGTCAGTCCCCCACACAGCGCTCACCTGTGGTCAGTCTCCCCCACACAGCGCTCACCTGTGGTCAGTCCCCCACACAGCGCTCACCTATGGTCAGTCCCCCACACAGCGCTCACCTGTGGTCAGTCTCTCTCACACAGCGCTCACCTGTGGTTAGTCTCTCTCACACAGCGCTCACCTGTGGTCAGTCTCTCTCACACAGCGCTCACCTGTGGTCAGTCTCTCTCACACAGCGCTCACCTGTGGTCAGTCTCTCTCACACAGCGCTCACCTGTGGTCAGTCTCTCTCACACAGCGCTCACCTATGGCCAGTCTCTCCGCTCACCTGTGGTAAGTCTCTCTCACACAGCGCTCACCTGTGGTCAGTCTCCCCCACACAGCGCTCACCTGTGGTCAGTCTCCCCCACACAGCGCTCACCTGTGGTCAGTCTCTCTCACACAGCGCTCACCTGTGGTCAGTCTCTCTCACACAGCGCTCACCTATGATCAGTCCCCCACACAGCGCTCACCTGTGGTCAGTCTCCCCCACACAGCGCTCACCTGTGGTCAGTCCCCCACACAGCGCTCACCTGTGGTCAGTCTCTCTCACACAGTGCTCACCTGTGGTCAGTCCCCCACACAGCGCTCACCTGTGGTCAGTCCCCCACACAGCGCTCACCTGTGGTCAGTCTCTCTCACACAGCGCTCACCTGTGGTCAGTCTCCCCCCACACAGCGCTCACCTGTGGTCAGTCCCCCCACACAGCGCTCACCTGTGGTTAGTCCCCCCACACAGCGCTCACCTGTGGTCAGTCTCTCTCACACAGCGCTCACCTGTGGTCAGTCTCTCTCACACAGCGCTCACCTGTGGTCAGTCTCTCACACAGCGCTCACCTGTGGTCAGTCTCCCCCACACAGCGCTCACCTGTGGTCAGTCTCCCCCCCACACAGCGCTCACCTGTGGTCAGTCTATCTCACACAGCGCTCACCTGTGGTCAGTCTCCCCCACACAGCGCTCACCTGTGGTCAGTCTCTCTCACACAGCGCTCACCTATGGTCAGTCTCTCTCCACAGCGCTCACCTGTGGTCAGTCCCCACACAGCGCTCACCTGTGGTTAATCCCCCACACAGCGCTCACCTGTGGTCAGTCTCTCTCACACAGCGCTCACCTGTGGTCAGTCTCTCTCACACAGCGCTCACCTGTGGTCAGTCTCTCACACAGCGCTCACCTGTGGTCAGTCTCCCCCACACAGCGCTCACCTGTGGTCAGTCTCCCCCACACAGCGCTCACCTGTGGTCAGTCTCTCTCACACAGCGCTCACCTGTGGTCAGTCTCCCCCACACAGCGCTCACCTGTGGTCAGTCTCTCTCACACAGCGCTCACCTATGGTCAGTCTCTCTCACACAGCGCTCACCTGTGGTCAGTCCCCCCACACAGCGCTCACCTGTGGTCAGTCTCCCCCCACATAGCGCTCACCTATGATCAGTCCCACACACAGCGCTCACCTGTGGTCAGTCTCCCCCACACAGCGCTCACCTGTGGTCAGTCCCCCACACAGCGCTCACCTGTGGTCAGTCTCTCTCATACAGCGCTCACCTGTGGTCAGTCTCTCTCACACAGCGCTCACCTGTGGTCAGTATCCCACACACAGCGCTCACCTGTGGTCAGTCTCTCTCACACAGCGCTCACCTGTGGCCAGTCTCCCCCATACAGCGCTCACCTGTGGTCAGTCTCTCTCACATAGCGCTCACCTGTGGTCAGTCTCCCTCACACAGCGCTCACCTGTGGTCAGTCTCTCTCACACAGCGCTCACCTATGGTCAGTCCCCCACACAGCGCTCACCTGTGGTCAGTCTCTCTCACATAGCGCTCACCTGTGGTCAGTCTCCCTCACACAGCGCTCACCTGTGGTCGGTCTCTCTCACACAGCGCTCACCTATGGTCAGTCCCCCACACAGCGCTCACCTGTGGTCAGTCTGCTCCACACTGCCCCAGCCTGTGGCCAGTCTGCTCCACACACCACCCACCTGCGGTCAGTCTCCCTTGAGCAGCTCCAGCAATATATCGAAGGTGGGACCGTCGGAGGCGCTCCTGGTGGCGATCAGCTCCTTGCCCAGCTGGCAGGCACGCTCGATGTCGGGGATGCGCAGCAGCAGCTCGCCGAACTTGGTCGGCATGTCCGGGTAGTGGGACATGGTGTACTGCTGTAGCGCCTGGAGCACGTGCTCACGCGACGTCGACACTTTATGGACGTCCTTCAGCACTGAGGGGTCTGCTGAACATACGATACAGTCAACAGCGGCGCACCACATCACACCAACTACACCGGACCACCTAACGGACGACCACACCAGACGGCCCCATGAACCACACCGCACCGACTACACCGAACCACCTAACGGACGACCACACCAGACGGCCCCATGAACCACACCGCACCCACTACACCGGACCACACCGCACCGACTACACCGGACCACCCAACGAAGGTCCGTACGCAGACTACAACGGATCACACAACACACCGGCGACAGCGGACCACACCACGGACAGGGTTGGACTATTGCATTGCATTGCTAAATGTGGAGAGGAAAATTTGGAGGAATTGAAGATTGAGAAGATATTGTCTACCAATCTGTGACATCACATCCTCATTTTGCACCTTCCGGTGGTTATTGAGCACTGCACCACAGAGCAGCTAATTGTCAAACAGTACCAATAAATATCCAAATGATAAAAAAAATTAGAGGATGTTACGAACACAATACTGTTCTGGGAGTAAAAATCCAGAAACACACTATTTTTCCAACGCTGCCCACGGACGACCACACCGACTACAGCGGACCACACCACAGACGACCACACCGACTACAGCGGACCACCCCACGGACGACCACACCGACTACAGCGGACCACACCACAGACGACCACACCGACTACAGTGGACCACACCACAGACGACCACACCCACTACAGCGGACCACACCACAGACGACCACACCCACTACAGCGGGCCACACCATAGACGACCACACCCACTACAGCGGGCCACACCACAGACGACCACACCGACTACAGCGGGCCACACCACAGACGACCACACCGACTACAGCGGACCACACCACAGACGACCACACCGACTACAGCGGACCACGCCACGGACGACCACACCGACTACAGCGGACCACACCACAGACGACCACGCCGACTACAGCGGACCACACCACAGACGACCACACCGACTACAGTGGACCACACCACAGACGACCACACCCACTACAGCGGGCCACACCACAGACGACCACACCCACTACAGCGGGCCACACCATAGACGACCACACCGACTACAGCGGGCCACACCACAGACGACCACACCGACTACAGCGGACCACACCACAGACGATTACACCGACTACAGCGGACCACGCCACGGACGACCACACCGACTACAGCGGACCACACCACAGACGACCACACCGACTACAGTGGACCACACCACAGACGACCACACCGACTACAGCGGACCACACCACAGACGACCACACCGACTACAGCGGACCACACCACGGACGACCACACCGACTACAGTGGACCACACCACAGACGACCACACCGACTACAGCGGACCACACCACAGACGACCACACCGGACCACACCGACTACAGCGGACCACCCCACGGACGACCGCACCGACTACAGCCGACCACACCACAGACGACCACACCGACTACAGCGGGCCACACCACAGACGACCACACCGACTACAGCGGACCACACCACAGACGACCACACCGACTACAGCGGACCACACCGAATACAGCGGACCACACCACAGACGACCACACCGACTACAGCGGACCACCCCACGGACGACCGCACCGACTACAGCGGACCACACCACAGACGACCACACCGACTACAGCGGGCCACACCACAGACGACCACACCGACTACAGCGGACCACACCACAGACGATCACACCGACTACAGCGGACCACACCACAGACGACCACACCGACTACAGCGGACCACACCACAGACGATCACACCGACTACAGCGGACCACACCACAGACGACCACACCGACTACAGCGGACCACACCACAGACGACCACACCGACTACAGCGGGCCACACCACAGACGACCACACCGACTACAGCGGACCACCCCACGGACGACCACACCCACTACAGCGGACCACACCACAGACGACCACACCGACTACAGCGGACCACACCACAGACGATCACACCGACTACAGCGGACCACACCACAGACGACCACACCGACTACAGCGGACCACACCACAGACGACCACACCGACTACAGCGGACCACACCACAGACGATCACACCGACTACAGCGGACCACACCACAGACGACCACACCGACTACAGCGGACCACACCACAGACGACCACACCGACTACAGCGGACCACACCACAGACGACCACACCGACTACAGCGGACCACACCACAGACGACCACACCGACTACAGCGGGCCACACCACAGACGACCACACCGACTACAGCGGACCACACCACAGACGATTACACCGACTACAGCGGACCACGCCACGGACGACCACGCCGACTACAGCGGACCACACCACAGACGACCACGCCGACTACAGCGGACCACACCACAGACGACCACACCGACTACATCGGGCCACCCCACGGACGACCACACTGACTACATCGGGGACCATACCATTGACGACCACACCGACTACAGCGGACCACACGACAGACGACCACACCGACTACAGCGGACCACACCACGGACCACACCACAGACGACCACGCCGACTACAGCGGGCCACACCACAGACGACCACACCGACTACAGCGGACCACACCACAGACGACCACACCGACTACAGCGGACCACACCACGGACCACACCACAGACGACCACACCGACTACAGCGGGCCACACCACAGACGACCACACCGACTACAGCGGACCACACCACGGACCACACCACAGACGACCACGCCGACTACAGCGGGCCACACCACAGACGACCACACCGACTACAGCGGACCACACCACAGACGATCACACCGACTACAGCGGACCACACCACAGACGACCACACCGACTACAGCGGACCACACCACAGACGACCACACCGACTACCACCAAGACCACACCGACGGACCACCACGAACCACAAGGACCACCAGACCACCACGACCACCGACTACAGCGGACCACACCACAGACGACCACACCGACTACAGCGGACCACCCCACGGACGACCACACCGACTACAGCGGACCACACCACAGACGACCACGCCGACTACAGCGGACCACGCCACAGACGACCACACCGACTACATCGGACCATACCATTGACGACCACACCGACTACAGCGGACCACGCCACAGACGACCACACCGACTACAGCGGACCACACCACAGACGACCACACCGACTACAGCGGACCACGCCACTGACGACCGCACCGACTACAGCGGGCCACCCCACGGACGACCACACTGACTACATCGGACCATACCATTGACGACCACGCCGACTACAGCGGACCACGCCACAGACGACCACACCGACTACATCGGACCATACCATTGACGACCACACCGACTACAGCGGACCACGCCACAGACGACCACACCGACTACAGCGGACCACACCACAGACGACCACACCGACTACAGCGGACCACGCCACAGACGACCACACCGACTACATCGGACCATACCATTGACGACCACACCGACTACAGCGGACCACGCCACAGACGACCACACCGACTACATCGGACCATACCATTGACGACCACGCCGACTACAGCGCAGCTTGGCGTCAGTACGACTACGCCGCCGGACCCGACCACACTCACCGCCGCTGGACGATAGTAGTACGATGACTTTGAGCGCGATGTACTCGTAGTAGTCGACCTTGAGTCGGCGCAGCTGTTCCGTAAGCCCGATCATCCGCTCTATGCACCGACCCACGCCTGCGAGCCAGGCCGAGCCACGTTAGTTGAGAACAGGCCACAGCCCGCCCACAGGCGCGGCCAGCGTGTCACGTCTCAAGGTCAGCTCAGATCAATACCACGAGATACAGCACCCGCTCGAAACGCACCCCCGACGATTGTAGATCGGCATCGAACCAGGCCAACATCATGATGGCCAGGCCAGGTCAGATGAGATCATCATCAGATCCCACAGTGTCCGCCACTTTAGGAGTGGCAGCGCTCGACCACATTGACGCTAAGCAGTTCAACGCGCAACTCATCGGACCTCGACTGGACAGTATCCACGGACAACTCGACAGAGGCAGCGTGGGAGGCGTTCATCCGTGCGCTTGTAGCCACACTTGGTGCCGCCGCCGCACCACTGCGCACAGTACGAGTGTCGCCGCCAGGGGCGTCACCAGTTACAGCCGCCACGCCACTGCGCACAGTACGAGTGTCGCCGCCAGGGGCGTCACCAGTTACAGCCGCCACGCCACTGCGCACAGTACGAGTGTCGCCGCCAGGGGCGCCACCAGTTCCGGCCGCCACGCCACTGCGCACAGTACGAGTGTCGCCGCCAGGGGCGCCACCAGTCCCGGCCGCCACGCCACTGCGCACAGTACGAGTGTCGCCGCCAGGGGCGCCACCAGTCCCGGCCGCCACGCCACTGCGCACAGTACGAGTGTCGCAGCCAGAGGCGCCACCAGTTCCGGCCATCACGCGTTACCTGTCCGCCACGCCACTGCCGCACCACTGCGCGATAAGTCGGCAACCGAGCGCCAGCGGTGCAGAAATAAATCGCTTGAGCCATGCAGTGCAGCGGTGAGCAGACACACGGCTGCACACTTGCAGCGCGAATGTCGGAAGGCCGGCCCCATGTGACGCGCGCTGCGCTTTATTATCGGCCACAAGGGTGATCGTTATATTTTTATATTTAACATCTGATGCACTGTACGCGCATTTCTGGCAACTTTGACTAATCACAGCCAACAGCATACCACTGTCGTCGCGACCCGTGCCTGCCATATCTGCTCAACTGCACACCACCAGTTTTAACTTGCTCACGAGTCATATCGACACCTGACGGATGATGGTGCGAAGCCGTCGACATCTGCGGGGGCGACAGCTTCCGTCGATATCGGCGACGGCTTCAGTGTGCAGACGGTGCAGACGTTCTTTAGCGGACACTGACTTCATGTTATTGAGCATTGTTAACTCTAGTTTTGTCAGCGGTGCGGCACCAACCTCACCGGAAGCAGGTCGTGACCAGCCACCGCTGAATGCACTACTTGAGACAACAGCGGCAGACCACTGGCCCATATCGATACTCCCAGCCCTAACCAAACTGATCGAATGTATAGTGCAGCAGCAGCAGCTTGTTAAATACTTTACCGACGGCCACTTCTTTACGGCAATTGACATGGTTACGGAATATCACATTCTACAGTCACCGGTCAGCGGCGTCTGAAATAATTTATCGAGCTATGGACCAGGCAGAATTTGCATTTTGTTGTTGTCCGACTTGTCTAAGTTCTTCGAAACTGCCAACCATGACAATGTATTTAGAAAACTAGACCTTGATGTTAATACCAAATGGTCTTCAAGTTATGTAGTGAGCGGCCATGCTGGTATGCATGAGTCAAGTGGCACCCGGCGCCGTCAGCTGTCCTGAGCCCGGGGCGATGCTCCAGCAGTTTGGCAGCGCGGTCTGTTGTTGAGGGCGGCTGGGTCGGCGGCGCGCGCCAGTGACGATCCCGTAATTCGAGGGGACGCGTGGTATAACAACATCAGCGTGCGTTTCGATAGACACTTAGCACTAAACAATCATGTCATTCACATCACCGCGAAACGCAACGGTGGTCTTGTATCTTTCATACACGCAAAACATAGCCTCCCGAAGTTGACTATGGAACAATTGTTAGCGCCCTGACCCTCCCGATGGTGTCCTATTGTCTCGCGTTCTGCGACACGCGTGGTAGAACACATATGAGTCAAACCCAATAATTTGTGCAATGCTCTGCTCGAATGATCAGTGGAATGCGCTGATTTGATCACGTATGAGATGTTATTTGTGAGCGTAAGTCGTTGACTGCTAATGAGATCGCTGCATATCAGCGCATAATGTTCGTGCGTAAGGTCGTGACAACTGACATGCCTGGGACTCTGTATGCTTCCCCGACTCCTCAACTCGCCACCCCTCCCCCCGCGCAGCCGTGATACACGACAGTCGAGTCAGCTGCGGCCAACAAAGGTCCGCACCGAGACCGGCCGGCAAAGGTCCGCACCGGGACCGACCGACGTGAGCTGGGGCCGACAACAGTCCGCACCGAGACCAGCCGACGTCAGCTGGGGCCGACAACAGTCCGCACCGAGACAGACCGACGTCAGCTGGGGCCGACAACAGTCCGCACTGAGACTGGCCGACGTCAGCTGGGGCCGACAACAGTCCGCACCGAGACAGACCGACGTGAGCTGGGGCCGACAACAGTCCGCACTCAGACCGGCCGACGTCAGCTGGGGCCGACAACAGTCCGCACTCAGACCGGCCGACGTCAGCTGGGGCCGACAACAGTCCGCACCGAGACCGGCCGACATCAGCTGGCCAACAGCGGGCATCACAGCATGTAACAGCGTGCGTCAGCTGACCTGGGCTGACAGGGGCAGCTTCAGGCTTTCCCTGCGGAGTCATTAGTGATGTAGTTAGTAGTGTGACAGCTTAACATGTGACAAATGTGAAGGTCTTTGCGCAGGTGCGATAAGTTTTGTTCTAGTGGCTGTATGTTAACTCAGGACGTTCATTAGCGACAAGCCGGAGACCCGGCTCTGATGGGAAACAAAATATGTATTCATGTTCGTATGAGGCTCCTTACCGATGGCATTCGCCTCCTGGACGCCCAGCGAGCGGCCGTGAGATATTCGGATGTGACCGGGCGTCTCCAGCGAACGGAAGCAGCAGGTGAGCAATAGCAGCTGACACCACGTGTTGATTAGCAGCGCCGTCTGATCATCAATCTGCCACACGTGTAACTGACGTCACACATACATCAGCAGCTGACAACACGTGTTGATGAGCAGCGCCGTCCGATCATCAATCTGCCACACATGTAACTGACGTCACGCATACATCAGCAGCTGACAACACGTGTTGATGAGCAGCGCCGTCTGATCATCAATCTAATACATACATCACTGGGCCAAATTGCGACACCAACAATGCGCTCAATGGTCTTAAGACCATTCAACCTTATCCAATCTATTCAACCAGATGAAGGTAATTGCGTGTAAGGCACGTCAGACATGCTTGTCAGACATGTACATTAAGGCATGCCTACCGGGGCCGTACTGGTGGTCAGCGAATTACGATACATGGTCCTGGAGGTTCATGAGGGCGAACACGGGCTACAGCGTAACTACCACCCGAAAGCGGCACATGGCTGTCCAAATTATCGGCTACACACACAGATGCAGGCAATTGTGTCCTGGTGGAAAAACATTATCACACAATATCTGGTCATTGTATGTCGTCAATTTGATTATCGATTTGAGCAGCTTATCCATTTATGTCATGCAGTTCCATTTATGATGTCCATCATCAATCTTGCAACTACGACAGTTCATTTGTTTACTTCTTTAGCGAAAATGTCTGCGTCCTCAGGAACAGAACGAGTTCTTGGTTGGGATTGGGAACCCCTGCAACAATACCCAATCTAAGGAACAACTTTATCGGCCTTCCAGCCTCTGGTCAACTAGACTTCAAATTCCAAATAATTAACTTTGCTTCAGCCCCTTTGAGAACCGTCTTGGTCCATTTTGTCTCCCCTTCTCGGGATTCCCATCCATGACCGCGCTAGCACGATAGCACGACAGGTGGTGGTGAAAGCAAGCCGCTCCATGGATAATAGCAACCCAGATCAGGGTGTCGCTTTGTACATTTTAAGGGACAGTTGCTTCTTCAATGATCATTCGCTGTCACCCTCAAATAACATAAGCTTTCGTAGTCGAAAGTATTGTTTCATAAAACTAGATGCATTGCCGGCGTATTCTCCTTGAGCATTCGCAGCGTTTTCCCAGCATGTGAAGGGACCACCACACCGTGTTGCACCGCAACACATCATGTCGTCCGTTTGAAAGGAAAATCCACTCAAGGGCTGCACATTATGGAAGTCCTGTCACTATGTTTACATGGAGTAGCAACGCAAGTGCACACAATTACCGTGCTCCTACCCGATCTTCGCTTGAATACGGGGCTTGATCTCTGATGAAGAACTAAGAAGACCAAGCGCAACTGCACACTATCGAAAACTCTTGCGCTCCGCATTGGTATTGGTGCATTTTGCAATACACCAACGCGCAACATCCTGGTGAAGGTAGGTGGACTGTCCCCATCACTTTGCCGTGAGATGGCTATCAGGTAATCCTGTCAACTTATCCAAAACCTGCAACACCCCATGCGCAAGTGGGAATCCTCCACTGAGATCCCAAAGCCAACGATGAGTGTGCATTCCCTGCCTTTCTCGTTCTGCCGGGAAGGCATGCTTCGTAACTGAAGAATAGCGCCCAAGCGTGCCTTCGCACTCGGGGTGCACCGCCTTGGCAGCGTGCCCAGCAAAGCATGACCTAACTCTCTCACAAGGAAGGCTGATGCAAGCTCTGCCGCATTTCACATGGAGGCACAGCTCATGGTCGATTGGGTGGCTGGTTGAATATTTGGCCTTTAGGGAGCACTGATCATGATGATCATTGAGCGTGCGGACAATCCAACAATTCATTAACTGCAAGTGTATATAACCAGATGAGTCAAATGTTTATATTCCGGTCTTGGATGTGCTTTTTCCTATGAGTCCGCCGTTCAATCACACGGTTTACCACATCAAGAGTTTGCATTTACCGCACAAACTCACCCTATTTGACATGCTGTTTATCATTTGCCAGACACGACCAGGATGGCAGCTACCTCTCCTTCTCACCAACTGCTTAGCTATTTTAGCCACTCAAAATATAATCAGACCAATTGTCCGATAGGTTCAATCATACGAGCATTGGAATAACTCCCCAGTTAATGCAGACGTCTGCTCTTCCGTTATATTCCCAGCCATATCGGACTCTGGCAGTGAGGCCACATCTGACTTTTGGAACCACTGGTTCGTGGTTGGAAAGTGGTGACCCCACCTCCGACCAGTTGTGTGGCCTGTGAAGTCTGCCGATCGGCCGCACACTCACGACACACGTCTACCTCGTAACTGGCGGTGGCCGTCCTGTGCCCCCCCCCCCACAAATGTTCTGCTACACTAACAGTATATCTTTGGGTTTGGTTATTTGGGTTTAGGGGCGCATCGACTGCGATGGTCATACAGCTAACAGTATATCACGGGTTCGTCGGTTGTCCTGTGTTGCAAGTCTTACAACGACAATGTCTTGCGCCTCACAGCTCAAGACGTGTCTTTAAAGGCTCATCAATGATAACATCTGGTGACATCCTCTTATGCTTTGAAAAGGCAAAATTTGATGTCATACATCATCTAACGTAAACAACGGGCGGGTCTGTAGCTTTAAAACATCTGTGTAATGCCTCTGGTAGTCGAAACATCCTAAAGCTACACACCCACACCACCACCACCATCTACGGAACGAACATGACATACCCACACACCATTGTATGCACCTTAAGTTTGGCAGATAGCAATCGTCTGTAGAAGATGGAAGGCGCCGATACAAATACCTGAATACGAATGAAGCAATTGAACAGTGCATGCTAATTGGAAACACACCTGGCACAACCCTTCCGCACAGCATTGAGGTGACAAAATTGTTTGTTAATTTGGTCATTATTAAGTTATTTTTTCAACCTCAGGGTGCAGCGACTGCAGTGGTCATTTTTTGGCCATCATAACTTGGTCCTAGTGCGTGTACATCATCTAAAATACATTCACATCACAGACAATTTGTTCTGCAGCAGTTCAATGCTCATGGTGTTTCAATGTTCGTGGTGTTCCAATTTTAACCATACATGGGCGCGACCGTCACCGTGCTCATTCGTTGAGAACAGGAAACGCTGATTCCATTAGAACCTTACATATTTAGACACAGTAGTCCAGCGTAAGCGGTCTGCCATCCATCTACCCTACAATAGGGATTTCCCGTTCGCGTTTCAGTTAGTTATGGATTTCAACAGGTAGCAACATCCCACCAAATGTGGGAATTTGCCCCAATTTGAACAGAAAACCACGCCGTAACATCACGAAGAGTCTGCTGAAAAGCTTGCGGCATTGTCGAAATTATATGGAGGTGCCCCATATGCAGTATCAGGTAATTGCTTCTACGCAAGAGAAAAGGTTCTGAAACGAACTGCAGTGCCGACGTTTAGGTGGTAAACATTTTTCACGACTCGCCCTGAAGAAAGTTTGTAACGTAAACAGCGGTGCTAAGCGGTTCTTTTCATGCCACCGAAGCTGCGAAAATAAAAACCGAACCAATGAAGAAAAAAAATCATCAGAACTGCATCGATACTAAAACGTGATATTCATTCGGTCTTCACAGAAAAATGTCCAGACTTGCGTCAGACTGGAGAAAACAATGGAGCCTCATAGCCACGTCCACCAACAGTTCGTACTATGCAGCAGCAACTTCAGAAAAAAAAAACCCAGGACGTCACAACGGGGTCTTACGTGTATGTTTTTGAATAACGGTAGGCTCTTGCACCACTTGACGATCCTGTACAGTCGGTGATCGGCCAGATTGCAGAGACTGCTGTAGTCGCCGGCGTTGGAGGTGGCGGTGGCGGCAGCTGCGGCGGCAGCGGCGGCCGCCAGACCAGAGGCACCGGCTGACGCTGGCGACGGTACGGCGTCCCCCACCGACGGCTGCCACAGGTGCTCCACCTCCATCATTTGCTGAAAATCACCACAGGTCAATGGCCAGCTCAGCGGCCAAACTTCCCAGGTGGTGCGTGGTGGGGAGACAAGGTTGGCAATGGTAGTGGCGCATCACACACTACAACTCCACACACCACGTCCGTCACACCATAGTGCGACCTCACGCACCACATCCCTTATAAACCATAGCACAAAACACCACGTCCCTCACACATCATAGTGCGACCTCACGCACCACATCCCTTATAAACCATAGCACAAAACACCACGTCCCTCACACATCATAGTGCGACCTCACGCACCACATCCCTTATAAACCATAGCACAACACAGCACCTTCCTCACACACCACATAGCACAACACAGCACGCCCCTCACACACCATACAGCACCAAACAGCACGTCCGTCATACACCATAGCACAATACAGCACGTCTTACACATACCATGTCCCTCACACACCATAGTGCGACCTCACGCACCACATCCCTTATAAACCATAGCACAACACAGCACGTTCCTCACACACCACATAGCACAACACAGCACGCCCCTCACACACCATACAGCACCAAACAGCACGTCCGTCATACACCATAGCACAATACAGCACGTCTTGCACACACCATGTCCCTCACACACCATAGCACAGCACACCACAACTCGACACACCACAGCCCTACACACGTCTCTCACGTGCCATAACACAACACAGCGCGACTCCACATACCATGTTCTCACACACAACACAACACAACACGGCTTCACATACCACAGTTCTCACGCATCACATCACAATACTACAGCCCCACTTGCCATACCACAACACAACTCGGCTACACACACCGCAGTTCACACACACACACACACACACACACACACACACACACACACACACACACACACACACACACACACACACACACACACAGACACAGACACAGACACAGACACAGACACAGACACAGACACAGACACAGACACAGACACAGACACAGACACAGACACAGACACAGACACAGACACAGACACAGACACAGACACAGACACAGACACAGACACAGACACAGACACAGACACAGACACAGACACAGACACAGACACAGACACAGACACAGACACAGACACAGACACAGACACAGACACAGACACAGACACAGACACAGACACAGACACAGACACAGACACAGACACAGACACAGACACAGACACAGACACAGACACAGACACAGACACAGACACAGACACAGACACAGACACAGACACAGACACAGACACAGACACAGACACAGACACAGACACAGACACAGACACAGACACAGACACAGACACAGACACACACACAGACACAGACACAGACACAGACACAGACACAGACACAGACACAGACACAGACACAGACACAGACACAGACACAGACACAGACACAGACACAGACACAGACACAGACACAGACACAGACACAGACACACACACACACACACACACACACACACACACACACACACACACACACACACACACACACACACACACACACACACACACACACACACACACACACACACACACATCACAACACCACAGCCCCCACAAACCACACCACAACAGACACACCAAGAAAACAAAAACGATAACGATAATGATAACCAGAAAGATAGAGAGAGAGGGGGGGAAGAAAGAACGAGAGAAAGAAAGAGAAAGAGAGAAAGAGATAGGGAGGACGGTACCTTAAGCAGGGGCGGTGTGAGCGGCCGGCCGTCGGCGCCGTTCGTGTCGGCCGGCTCCGGCTTGACCTGGGGCAGTCGCACGGCCTGGGCGGTGGCGGCCGGCGGCGGCACCAGCGGCGACGGAACCGTATAGGTGCACTGGTAGGTGGAGCGGCCGCCGCGGGTCCGGTCCTCACGGATAGCTGTCAGAGACATCACACTGTCCCACTACAGCTGGTCAGCTGGTCAGCTGGTCCCACTGGTGCCGTGTCACACGTCAGGCTGTGGTGTGTCACACGTCAGGCTGTGATATGTCAGACGTCAGGCTGTGGTGTGTCACACGTCAGGCTGTGGTGTGTCACACGTCAGGCTGTGGTGTGTCACACGTCAGGCTGTGATATGTCACACGTCAGGCTGTGGTGTGTCACACGTCAGGCTGTGGTGTGTCACGTCAGGCTGTGGTGTGTCAGTCAGCTGTGGTGTGTCACACGTCAGGCTGTGGTGTGTCACACGTCAGGCTGTGATATGTCAGACGTCAGGCTGTGGTGTGTCACACGTCAGGCTGTGGTGTGTCAACGTCAGGCTGTGATATGTCAACGTCAGGCTGTGGTGTGTCACCGTCAGGCTTGATTGTCAGACGTCAGGCTGTGGTGTGTCACACGTCAGGCTGTGGTGTGTCAACCGGCTGTGGTGTGTCAACGTCAGGCTGTGATAGTGGCGTATGTCAAGTCAGGCTGTGGTGTGTCACACGTCAGGCTGTGGTGTGTCACACGTCAGGCTGTGGTGTGTCACACGTCAGGCTGTGGTGTGTCACACGTCAGGCTGTGGTGTGTCACACGTCAGGCTGTGGTGTGTCACACGTCAGGCTGTGGTGTGTCACACGTCAGGCTGTGATATGTCAGACGTCAGGCTGTGGTGTGTCACACGTCAGGCTGTGGTGTGTCAGACGTCAGGCTGTGGTGTGTCACACGTCAGGCTGTGGTGTGTCACACGTCAGGCTGTGATATGTCAGACGTCAGGCTGTGGTGTGTCACACGTCAGGCTGTATATGTCAGGCGCAGGTTGTCAACGTCAGGCTGTGGTGTGTCACACGTCAGGCTGTGGTGTGTCACACGTCAGGCTGTGATATGTCAGACGTCAGGCTGTGGTGTGTCACACGTCAGGCTGTGATATGTCAGACGTCAGGCTGTGGTGTGTCAGACGTCAGGCTGTGGTGTGTCAGACGTCAGGCTGTGGTGTGTCACACGTCAGGCTGTGGTGTGTCAGTCGTCAGGCTGTGGTGTGTCAGTCGTCAGGCTGTGGTGCGTCACACGTCAGGCTGTGGTGTGTCACACGTCAAGCTGTGATGTGTCAGTCGTCAGGCTGTGGTGTGTCACACGTCAGGCTGTGGTGTGTCACACGTCAGGCTGTGGTGTGTCAGACATCAGGCTGTGGTGTACCAGACATCAAACTGTGCTGTGTCAGACGTCAGACTGTGGTGCGTCAGAATACATCTGGTGCTGTGCCAGACATCAGGCTCTGGGGTGTCAGATGTCAGTATGTGGTGTGTCAGACATCAAGCTGTGCTGTGTCAGACATCAGGCTGTGGTGTGTCATATCAGATATCAGGCTGTAGTGTGCCAGACACTGCGGTGTGTCAGGCCGCTATAAATCTGGTTGTGGTATGTTAGGCTGCTACACGTTAGGCTGTGGTGTCTCAGATTTCTAAATATCAGGCTGTTATATCAGACTGCTGTGTCTGATTGGAGTGTTTCAGACGGCAGCCGTTGGTGTGTCAGACTGTGGATGTGCCAAATGGTGACATGCCTCATGATGTGTCACCAATGGAATATGGCCAACTGGCCACGTGCCGACGGACATATGTCAGAGAGCGACTGTGTAGCAATGCGACTGTGGATATGAGCACATTACAAAGAAAAAAACACACACACATGCATCTACTCTGAAGTCGTGGTGACCATAATAGCAGTTAAATTAGTATGATGCAACCATTTAAAAGGGCTTGATATCTATGAGCATGACTGTCTTTATTGTGGACGATCCCCACAGGGGAAAAAAGTTCATGCGAAGATGCATTGGCAGATGTATGCCACACAGAGGAGCAAAATCGCCTTTGAATAGAGATATGCGCTTTCAGTTTTCCGCATACCAGCTAGAGGAAAGCCTATGTGATTCGGGGAGGGGGCAAGGACTCAAATATGCGGACTCAAATAGGTACCGGTCTTCCTCCATAGCAGATGGATCGTGAATAGAATGACTGAGAGCTCCAACCACATTAGAAGTATACAAACTAGGGGTAAACTAGGGAGCAATGAGTGGGACGCATGCAGAACTCAGTTCAGTCCACAATCCACGTGCCGATTGAGTACATGATACTTGATTCTTCCCTCCCCCAATACTTAAAAGCGCGATTAATGACATGAGGACGGATGCGAAAGGGGCGAACACGGTATCAATGGGTGGGAGCGGTAGACAGTAGATAGGGACCGATAAGAGAAAGAGAAAGAGAAAGAGATGGAGATGGAGATGGAGGGAGAGGGAGAGGGAGAGGGAGAGGGAGAGGGAGAGGGAGAGGGAGAGGGAGAGGGAGAGGGAGAGGGAGAGGGAGAGGGGAGGGGGGAGGAGGGGAGGGAGGGAGAGGGGGAGGGGGAGGGGGGGGGAGAGGGAGAGGGAGGGAGAGGGAAGAGATAGAGATAGAGATAGAGATAGAGATAGAGATAGAGATAGAGATAGAGATAGAGATAGAGATAGAGATAGAGATAGAGATAGAGATAGAGATAGAGATAGAGATAGAGATAGAGATAGAGATAGAGATAGAGATAGAGATAGAGATAGAGATAGAGATAGAGATAGAGATAGAGATAGAGATAGAGATAGAGATAGAGATAGAGATAGAGATAGAGATAGAGATAGAGATAGAGATAGAGATAGAGATAGAGATAGAGATAGAGATAGAGATAGAGATAGAGATATATATATATATATATATATATATATATATATATATATATATATATATATATATATATATATATATATATATATATATATATATATATATATATATATATATATATATATATATATATATATATATATATATATATATATATATATATATATATATATATATATATATATATATATATATATATATATATATATATATATATATATATATATATATATATATATATATATATATATATATATATATATAGAGAGAGAGAGAGAGAGAGAGAGGGAGCGGACGACAGGAGGAGACGACCAGTAGTTCACCCTGAAATAAATTTTCTCAAATGCCAAAACAAGTCCAAAGACATTGCAAGAACGGTGCACAGGAGAACCCGTTCGTTTCATCGAAGTAGGCTTCCATGTACCGTCACTTTGCTGGACTACTTGAAGTTACACGTGACGCTTTAAAATTAGACCTCATCTACATCTACTGGCGCCAAACAGACGCAATGGCTGCATAACCCTCACTTGCTTTGTGCGAAGTGCAGCCTCACAGCGATCCCAGGTAATGTGCTCTTTTGCGCAATGCATTGCGTTACGCAAATTTACCGTAGCAATCCCGTACCGCATGTGCTTTGCTTTTTTACACGAAACCCTGCATACCTTGCAAATGAGCGCCACGAAGCGTAGCAGAAGCAGTGAACAGGGGCTACTCAAGAGGGGTGGCGACAAAGCGGTGACACCTGTCCGATTACACACGCTCAACATTGCCACGGCACCATTGCAAACGAGAACAGTGTCGTATTTATGAACATGTTGGGCGAACTGTCCGCCCGTTTCTCACCCAGCCGAGCGTGCAACAGACTAAGCTCTTGCGAGCCTTTCAATGCATCGACCGCCGGAATGAAATACATCACGAGACGTAAGTGGAATTCGCGATTTCCCAACACGAGTCGGACTTTTACTGGCACGGTGGGTCCGATCGGTGTGAACGTACAGGCGGGGTGCAACTGGCTGACTGGAGGGAGGGGACGGGAGGGGAGGGGAGGAGAACGGCCTTGTCGGCCGGCCTCGGCGGCCGCCGCACCAGGCCGACCTGTTGCGCAACAATGCCGCCGCTTCTGCAAAAAAGCACGCCCCGTGTGCAATGACCGGCACGGACGCCGCTCCGTCGCGTCGGTCTCCGGCCACGCACGAACCGACGCGCATCCTCCCTGCCTGCCGGTCAGCACCAGTGTCGGCTCACCTTCCAGCTTCATGCCCATGTTGAGGCACTTCTCGAAGCGGCAGGCGGGACACTTTTTGCGCGTGGCGATTGCGACGGGACAGCCGGCGCCGCGCAGGCACACGTAGTTCTTCTTGTTCTGCACGGTGCGCTTGAAGAAGCCCTTGCAGCTCTCGCAGCTGAAGATGCCGTAGTGGAAGCCGGAGATCTTGTCGCCGCAGACGGGGCACGGGCTGTTGATGAGCTGCTGCCGGCTGATGCCCGACTGGGCCGAGAGCGCCGAGTGCTGCGAGGCCAGCTCGGCGGCCAGCTGCGACTTGTCGTCGCAGCTCTCGCCGTCCGACTGCGTCAGGTTGAGCGGGTGCTGACCCAGCAGGTGCTCCATGTGGCGGCCCAGCATGGGGCTCTGCCGGTACAGGTGGCGCGACTGCGACGGCGACGCCGCCGGCGAGTACTGGCCCGGCGAGATGGGCGAGCTCACCGACGAGCACGAGTACTGCGAGCCGCCGTACTGCGACGCGTCCGAGTTGTTGCGCGACAGGCCCGTGCTGGGCGTGTGCGAGTAGGGCGACGAGTAGCCGGAGAAGTGGCGCGCCTGCAGCGGCGACGCGCTCGGCGAGTAGAGCCGGCCGGGGGCCGACAGGTCGGGCGACTGCTGGTAGCCGAGGCTGCGCGGCAGCGGCGGCGACGCGCTCGGCGAGTAGAGCCGGCCGGGGGCCGACAGGTCGGGCGACTGTTGGTAGCCGAGGGTGCGCGGCAGCGGCGGCGACGCGCTCGGCGTGAACGGGCCCGTGTGGTTCACCTCGCAGCCCGAGTCGCTGCGCGTCGGGCCCGGGCTGCTCGGCCGCTCGCTGTCCGTCTGAGAACGCAGAGTCGTGGTCAGGCACACCTGAAAACGCTCAGTGTTCAGGTACGTATGAGGACGGCCAGTGTTCAGGTACGCATGAGGACGGCCAGTGTTCAGGCACGTATGAAGACGGCCAGTGTTCAGGTACGTATGATGACGCCCAGTGTTCAGGTACGTATGAGGACGGCCAGTGTTCAGGTACGCATGAGAACGGCCAGTGTTCACGTACTACGTATGAGGACGAGCAACATTGGTTAGGCAACATCTTGGAAGGGGAGGACATGCGCTCCAGGGAGGGAGGGGGCAGGAACCCGAGCCCTCTGGGGGTTGACTCTATGATCGCTTTTGGGTCGAAAAATAAACATACGATTTTCGAAACCTGAAAAAGTGGCCGAAATCCAAAGCCTGCCTTGCGGAGAGGGGGTCAGGTCTCCCAGACGAAAAACCTTTGATCGTTACGACAGGAGCACGCACTAGCGCACCCAATGGGGTGGCCGGGCCTCCCCTTGTGGATTGTCTTTTCGGATCCTAAAAACCTGACAATAAAGATCAACGTTGCACAGTCTCTCCAAAACAAACACTTTTTACGGAATTAGGAACTGGGAACCAGCCCCACCTCCACAAAAGAAATGAAGAGCTCCCCCTATCCTGAGTCCTTCCCTTACGAAAGGACTGGGCGCGCCCCTTGACGGAGCGTAAGTCAGGCACGTCCGGCAACTGGGATTGTTGGTCAGATACGCCTAAAACTGGCAAGGTTAGTCAGGCATGTGTTAGCATGTGGAAAGTTGGGCAAGTACATCGGGAAAAGACGAGCATTGGTCAGACAAGTATGAGAACATAAACGGTTTCAAAATGTGTTCAGCCTTAGAAGCATCAAGACCTTTCTCATATTCCTCACATGGCTGGAAAAACACGTCTGTCCTCGATTAGTAATCTAAAACATCATAATCTGCCGAATGGCACCGATTCCCCTCCCCCCTTTGCGCTGAAGAGTGGAATTGTATTACTTGACGATAAACAAACGCAAACTTATTGCTCTTCGATAAAGATCCACAATATCTGTGGTTATTATTACATGGATAGTACACGACTATTTATTGCTGGTTATAGTTATATATGGCTGTACTTATAGTCATCGACACTATTAATGTTTTCTAAAGTCTTCCGAGAGTTTCACGCGGCGCTTTTGTATGGTCCTGTGGTTTCTAGGTGGCGATTTTACACACATCAATATAGACACTACTGTTGAATTTATAAAAGCTAGGTAGCGCTCAGCGACACTCAGGCGGTACACACACCACTACTACCACATGTTAACTAACCTAAGACTCCGTCCATGGTTAGGGCAGCATACTGAGGGCTATATCTCGGGTACCTTGGATTTGATTAGTCTCACTTCCATTATTTCTACATTCAGTGTCGTATCCAAGGGGGGCAGAGGGAGAAAATTCCTCCCTGAGAAGTGGTGAGCCCCCAAGGGTTGCGCCTGGGCTCGGAAAAATTGTACCGGGGCCCTGAAAAAAATAACACCACTGATAGACGAAAAATTACTGCCGGGACCCCACTAACTACAACGGGGCCCTGAAAACTCGCACTGGGATTTTAAACAAAATCTCGTCGGGAATCCAAAATTGCGCCGGGAGGAGCAACATTCTCGTCGGGCTAAAAAAAATTGAGTCAGGGGCTCAAACAAATACAGAGGCGCCCCGAAAATTCGCGTCGTGACCTGAAAAATCGTGCCGGGATCCTCTAAAATGGCGCTGGGGCCCCACCATTCTCGTTGGAACTTAAATAACTTCGCATCGGTGCCCCAAATAACAGCAAAGAGCCCCGACAAATCGCACCAGGGTCCCCAGAAATCGCGCCGAGGCTCACAGACCCCACTGCAACCCAAATATATTAGCAGAAACGCCATAAAATCAATCCAGGTCCGGAAAGTCGCTCCGAAGCGCAAATATATCGCATCGTAGGCCCCCTAAAAATGCATAGGGCCAAAATACTTTGGTTCCAAAAATAACGCAGGGCCTAAACATTAGTGTCGGGACACAAACGCATGGCGTTGGGGGCCCACAATTTGAGCTGGGCCCCCAAAAAATGTGTCCGGCTACAAATAAACACGACAGGATCCTAAAAGCACACCGGGAGGTCAAAAACGCACGACATTTCGAAAACGCACGTAGTCCCCTAATAATTGACAGGGCCTTAAAATATGCATTTTGGTCCTAAATAAACACGACGGAAGTCCTAAAACACACGGGAGACCGTCAAAACGCACCGGGACCGCACAAAAAGCATGAGGGCCTCGAAAACACACTGGGGCCAGCAAAAAGCGACATGGTCCCAATAGATGCGCCGGCACTAAATAAACACATCCGGGCCTTCGAAAAGGAACAGAACCCTCAAAAACGCCATGCCCCTCCCCCCCCCCCCCCCCAAAAAAAGCGCAACAAAGCCCTAAAAGGCGCCGAGGTCCTAACGAAAATGCGCTGGGAACCAACGGATCCAAAAACCGCAACGGGCCCAAAAAGAGCACCGAACCAGCGGAGCGCCTCGGCTCGGTAGGCAATCCGGGAGCATATTTAAACAAAAAGGGGAGGTAACCTCAAAGCTGAGGACGGCATTCGTTATGTTTCACCAGAATACGTGGGAATAAAAATAATCTTCGAAATGAATTCATGGAATATTGCAACCGAACCCCCATATAGGAAGCGATATATAGCATCAAGTATGGCATGAGTTTATCGTATGATACAGCAGCGGATTCAGGAATATTGATCGGGCGGAGTGACTTGTTCTGGAGGGGCGCCATTTCTCTTTCGAGACGGCGCCTTTTCTACTCTGAAGGGAGCCATCAGCTGAAAAAATATCGTTGAGCGGAGGACGGGGGGGGGGGGGGTGGAGTGCATTCAAGCGTCATGGAGGGGCGTCTTTTTCCAGTCGAAGGAGCGCCACATGGCTATCGATGGGGTGGAACATGGCCCCAGCTTCCCCTGAATTCACCACTGATATGACAGCAATTAGCAAAAGGTAGAGGTCCTTAGCAGAAATCGCAGAATCGTACGAAGTGTAGCGAATGCGTCGAATGCGCAAGGCTAATGTACACGTGCACGAGTGTTCACGTGGTGGCAAACGGGCGTTATATACCGAAATTTGTGAGATAGGGACATTTTACCTTCTTAAAGTGATTTGTACAGGTGCAATTTCAGCAGTGACCTGACATCTAGGGATACCAGAAGAAAACCTTTAAATAGTGGGAGGGGTAGAAATCCAGTGACCTAGAAATGGTGGTGGTAGCCCCTCCCCCATAGGAAAATTAAGTGTAACTTCTTATTTTAATTAAAAATGGACCCATTCGAAAAAATAGCGGTCCAATCCGGTGACTTCTTAATGGGGTAGGTAGGCTCTCTCCAGATCTGCCTACTCCAGCCCCCTGACGCAAATCCCAGGTACACGACTGTCTACATCAGAAAGAGAAAAAAGTTACCGTAACTCGGTGTGAAAAATATGTCTCAACACCAGAAAAAAACGAATCCTCATGGATTAAAATTACGGGAGCAAAACCCAGAAATTTGAAGTATATATTACATCTTGATTCTTCGTCACACATCTCTGACAGCAAGAAAAACATAAACAGTTACCAACATTCAGTGGTTAGCAAGCAAATCTAGCATAAGCAAGTGATAGGATATGCTAGAAGACAAGGAATGAGCTGTAAGAAACGTTACAGAATGGGAAGCGAATAATAGTTTCGTAACATTTTCTTGCAAATTTTTCTTGTTAATCAAACTGATCATTCGTGGCTTCTAACCAGATGAGAGAGGCATCCTGTCCCTAGAATCGGAAACGAGTAGATTAGAGACGGCGACACAAACAACATACACACATACGATGGAATGCAAGCTGAAGGGAGCGGAAATAGAGGAGGGAATGAGGATATATAGTAAATAAACAAAAAAAACGTCATCACTGTAAACGTATGTCTTTCTATATCTACATACGTCTCTGTGTATGTGCAATGTGTACATGTATGCATGCGTATATGTACCCATCAGCTTGTAGAATAGACAGACGCCTTTTCACGTGAATTTTGTTTCATGAATAGCACGCTGAATGGAGACAGTTCGATTTAATGCCTAGATAGATAGTATGAACGACTGGCAGCTGCTGGATTTATCCTAGTACCTACACGATGCAAATCATTCGACGAAATGACCTTCGTCGGCTGACCCCCGGTAACTGCCAGGTATACCCCGTCCCTGGCGGGCTGCGTGGTGTCACCAGGCTGGCTGCGTGGTCTGACGGGCTGTGTGGTGTTACCGGGCGAGCCCGACATTGTCTCCAGACAGCGCGTACCTTGACAGTGGTGGAGTCATTGTCGGAGAGTTGGTGATGGTCGGCCGCCACCGGACTGGTCACCATCTCGTCCAACTCCTGCTTGATGGCCTGAAATACGGGCAGGGCTAAACGGGGTCGTTTCGAGTGGTCGTGGACGGCGGCGGCTGGCGGCGCGGCGCCGCCGCACAGACACCTTTTTACCGGCTCCGCCCTGTGCAGCTGCAGATCGTATCACATGGTAGCAATCGATATGGGCCGGCGGCGGCCGGTGCAGACCCGACAGACCCGACAGCGGGGCGATGCTGCCACGTGGCCGCGCGACACGCGCCGGCGAGCGCACGCGGGCCACGCCGCGGCCGACAGAGGCGGCGCCGACGCAGCCGGCGCGCTCGGGCCCGGCCGGCTCGCCAAGGCCGCGCCGCGCCGGCCGCCAAGGTCGGCCAAGGTTGCCGCCGCGGCCGTGCGTGGGCCGGATAGTTGGCCGGCCGACGGTCGCGCCGGCTGGCAGCGGCCGCCACATGGCAGCCGCGGCGGCTGCCACCACCAGCAAGGCCCGCCAACCACAACTACCGCACGTCACCCACCGCGCGAGCCGTGCGCGCGTCCTTCCAATGTCGCAGGCAAAGTCGTGCCGCCAAGGACGAGCTGGGAGAGCGAGTTCCCGCTCCCGCCCAGCACGGTGCCGCGTGGCGGCCGGTTTACACGAGAGCAGCGCGCCTCGGTCGAGTCGGCCGACCCGCGATGACTGGTGACCCCATGCCCGTATGTGCCGCGACACATGGCTGTGCTACCATGGCGACACATGGCCACTCAGCTCACGCGTGATCACCGCTCACACGCACACATCACTGTGAACGCCGCTCATCATGTCCTGAGCCACATAATCGTAACAGTAGTAATACTATATTATGCCCTATCGGGTGCCCGTTATGGGATGTGAGGGGAGATAACGGAAGGTGAGCGGGAGATAACGGACGGTGAGCAGGAGATGACTGCATGGTGAGCGAGAGATAATGGCACGGTGAGCGGTAGATAACGGCACAGCGAGAGAGAGATAACGGCACGTTGAGCGGAAGATAATGGCACGATGAGCGGGAGATAACGGCACAGTGAGCGGGAGATAACGGCACGGTGAGCGGGAGATAACGGCACAGTGAGCGGGAGATAACGGCACGGTGAGCGGGAGATAACGGCACGGTGAGCGGGAGATAACGGCACAGCGAGAGAGAGATAACGGCACGTTGAGCGGAAGATAATGGCACGATGAGCGGGAGATAATGGCACGATGAGCGGGAGATAACGGCACGGTGAGCGGGAGATAACGGCACGGTGAGCGGGAGATAACGGCACGGTGAGCGGGAGATAACGGCACGGTGAGCGGGAGATAGTTGGTTGGTTATTTGGGCTTAAGGGCGCATCGACTGCGTTGGTCATACAGCACCCAGGTGAGCGGGAGATAACGGCACGGTGAGCGGGAGATAACGGCACGGTGAGCGGGAGAGTACAAGGTAAGTAGAAGAGAACAGAACGACGGGGAGAGATCGATGGGCGTCACTACGGCGGTGGCGTGGGATGTGTCCCTCAAACTTCGTGAAAATTAACGGTACACCAGCACTAATGACGTTGCAAAATCAAAAGACAACAAACAAAACCGACATGAAAACCGTCTCGTCGCCCCTATCCAAAATCCGTGGCGACGCCCATGGAGAGGACAGTACGGTGAGAAGGAACAAAAGGCACGGCGAGTACGAAACAACAACACGCTGGGCATGGCATTGATAGCAATTGGGTGTAGATGACGCATTGATCTCGAGGTCATATGGCGCCAAACGCAAATGCATAGGAGCAACGGCACATCTATATGCGTCAGCGGCACGCTAAACAAGAGACAACAGTATAAAACCTCTTCTCGTCAGAGCCCTATCCAATCGATTTAGTCGCCATTATCAAACAAGACATGCATAGGCTCGTCTGTGCAGACTCCTTGTCCATAAAGATCGTTGCTGCTCAATGCCCGCCTGATTAAGCCGTGAACCACTGACCAGTTTGTTGGTCTGCCTGATGGTTGCCTCCAGTTGGCCGTGAGCCGGGTCGGCTGACCCCGGCTGCCAGGTCATGACGTCACCACCGCCACCCAGCGACCAGCCGGCAGAACCTGAAATACATCCGGTCGCCGTTGGATGTCGCCAGCTGGCTTGGAGCACGCATCTGATTCAAGGTGTCGACAATATGAGCGCGATTCCTAGATTCCTGCATTGTTGCACAACGTACTGGCAACTTCAGGAAATTATATTCCTAGTGCTAGATCTGCACCATTGAAAACATGCGTAATACCTATGGCACTATCTGGCATTCATGTCGAAATCGCTCCCAATCCATTGTCGGGGCCCCGCCGATAGCAACATCACATTCCACAAACCATCACAAAAGAAACCAAATCCGACTAGAGCTTCACCCGGGTGGGAAAAAAAACACAACTAGTACCCCATGGATAACTGGTCTACCTGCCTGAGGCAGGGTATGGACGGGGGACGGACTAATCAGGAGATGCCAGGGAAGCACCTATAAATATATCCGTGCTTTCAGACTCCTCTTTCGAACAGCTGTGGAACTCGAGGCTGATTCAAGCTACCGCAACCATGGCTGATCCAGGCTACCGCAAAATGGCTGATACAGGCTAACGTAACTACGGCTGATACAGGCTACCGTAACTACGGCTGATCCAGACTACCGTAACTTTGGCTGATCCAGACTACCATAACGATGGCTAGTCCAAGCTACCGTATCGACGGCTGATCCAAATTACCGAAACGATAGCTGATCCAGGCTACCGCAACGATGGCTGATTCAGGCTACCGCAACGACGATTGATTCAAGATACCAAAACGATGGTTGATCCCGGCTACCGCAACGATATCGAATGCCGGGCCACAGCACAGGTATTCGATGTCGGAGGCCGGACTGAGCCGGACATATTCCCTGTCAGAGGCCGGCCGGAGCCGCGGGAGCCGGCAGACCCAGCGGGAGACACCCAGTGCGGGAGGACGGACTGACCAAGGGCACACACAGTGCTGTCACTGACCGGAGCCACTTCCGGGGTGCACATCTGCGTGACGCCGGGCATCTGTGACGGGCCGTCACGTCAGTCTGAGGAGCCGCCGACATCCTGACAGCGCCGCACGCCCGCCGCTCGGCTCGCAGTGGTGAGGAAATTGCATTCCTCACGTCGATGAGCCAATCGAAGACCGGAGCGCACGACGGCCTTGCAGGGCCGTCGTGCGCTCACCCCGACCGAAAGCATCCGTCATGAGGACGCCCGACAACATGAGTGTGATGACATCTTTCGCTGGAACTTCCCCTCTGACGCGCCTGCCTACATCGGTGATGGGCGCTGTATGACCAACGCAGTCGATGCGCCCCTAAGCCCAAATAACCAACCAACCTACATCGGTGAGAGCTCCTGACGGTTTTCTCAGCAGCCACCGATATTAGTACAGGTGAGACGACTGGAAGTGTTTCATAATATATATAGCACATGTCGGTGAGTGGAGCACGATCGTCTTCTCCCATTGCGTGCTGTGAACTATCACGAAAGGAGAGTGCTTAGGAACTGGTGGCATCGGTAAGAAAAGGCAAAGGGAAGTGAGCAGAGCGAATCGGGTGTGATGCGCCTCACAATGCAGTAGTGGAAGACAGCTCAAGAATGCATGCATTCCATGGAGCACCAACATCAGCGTCACCATTGCACACGCTGAACGGTCCGTTGCAATGAGTCGCTGATTGCTTTTTCATCAGGAATGTTTGAGAAGGCGTCTTTTTACGCGTGACAGTCACAGCGTTGGCTGCGTGCTTCTTTCAGATCTCTTGATCGGCTCTACAACGCGGCATGGCACGCCCCAATGCAAGCCTCCCGCCAAAGACGCCGCGTTATCACCGACACCGCAAGTGCAACACTACAGTGCAACACTACTGCGTAGGCAGGCTCAGCACTACCGAGTTTAGTGCACCACATGATCAAATGACCGACGGTTTCGACCTCTACGATATTCTGACAATGCATGAGGCCAACCGTTTGTTTTTGCTTCACAAACCGAATCAGCATGGGACGAGTGCCTCAGAATAACATTGTGGCCCATCAACGTCCACGTCAGTCACCCAGCCTTACAGTCAAGACGGACGTGTCGGAGGGGATGGATGCTGAGACCAGTGCCAACTTCGTCACACAGACGTTGCTTCCGTGACTCTCGTGCCCAAAATTCAGAGACCACGATGTCCCAGAGTAATTGACTCCCGTGTCCCGGAGCCGGTGACTTCCGTGTCACGGAGCCGGTGACTCCAGTGCCCCAAAGCCGGTGACTCCTGTGCCCCACAGCCGGTTACTCTTGTGCCCCAAGGCAGGTGACCCCGGCTCCCCGGTACAGTTGACTCCTGTGAGTCCTGTGCCCCGGGGCAGGTGACCCCGGTTCCCCCGAACAGTTGACTCCCGTGCCCCGGAGCAGGTGACTTCCGCGGTGATTCCCGTGCCCTGCAACCGACAACTCCCGCTCACCGCAGCTCTTGAGCTAGAGGGAAGAGGGAAGGTGGAGGAAACGGCCTCATATATTAGCAATTGCAAAAACTTAGCAAAAAAATTGTCATCACAATTGATTAAAGTTCGGAGAAAGTTTGCCTGTTTCTTTCTGAGCATCTGGAGCATGAAAGCATGGAAATGCCATGAGTTTGTTAAGGGAGTGTCTCCAGCAAAGTTTTACCAATAGTACATGTTCCGGAGTCGAGAAATCAAAACGGAGAGGAATGCTGAAAACAGCCTTCACCATCCGGGGCAGGAGTACATCAATGAATGGACCAGCCTCGTTACATGAGCATGTGGAGGGGGGGGAGGGGTGACAGGTTCACACCTGAATCACATGGTGTGAGAGGGAATGCTGCGCAGTAGAGTCACAGATATGACCACGGACATAAGCAATAGGCATGGGCACAGACAGAGGAACAAGCTCAGGCAGGTCAAGGTCATAGCCTGGGCTGGCTCACGCTGCCACCGGAGCACAATATGCCACAAGCAGCCATTAGCATGGGAACACTAGCACTAGTTCATTAGCTGCCAGCTTTGGCTCTAGGCTTTGCCAGCTTTGGACCAGAAAGCTGGGCTGGGAGTAGGGACGGACGCCATCGTTGGATGATAAATATGCAAAGCTAACGTTAGAGTAACATTGTTTTAGGTGTGAGCAGGGTCTTTTCCTCCCCTTCCGTCCCTGACATAACCTGGTGCGTTAACATTAAGCTATGTGAATGGGCTGTGGCAAGGCTGGAGATATCTCACCAAACCACGGGGGTCCAGCTCCTAATTTTCAGCACATAATTTCCGATTTAATAGAGAACATGACAAATTAGCATTACCAGGGTACCAGACCAGGGGAAGGTCCGAACACCTCGAATCATCCGGAATTTCCAATGATGGTCTGGAGTGTTCGCCAGTATGGCGCAGAGCTCCGCGCCTCATGGACATCTGCTGAGAATCCTGAGAGCAGTTGGAACTAGAGCTTCACACGACTGCGGAGGACTCATGGCCAAAACGTCTCCGGCTCTTTTTAGAGCCACAAACTCCTCTCAGGATTCCCACTAGATGTTCTTGAGGCACGCAGGTCTGCGGCGTACTGGCCAACGCTCCGGATCATCCACCAACTTAATCTTTAACGGACCCGGATATGTCATGTATGTTTAAGTGAGTAGCTCTCGACGGCGAGGCCACCCTCACACCCGCCGGCGGGGCGCAGCACCAACATCTGGCGGCAGGTCACGCAAGCCACCCCACATGGTTGACAGCATATTTTTGCATACGCCCAGATATAATTCGACGTGGACGGAAGGAACGGGAAAGAACGCACTCAAACGACAAACAATATTGCTCCAAAGTTAGCTGTGCACAGTTGTCATCCAACGATAGCATCCATCCTCACTCCCAGCCAAGTGCTTGTGTCTGTACCCCTGTCTACACCATGCTTGCGCCCATGTTTGTGTGTGTACCTGTGTCCGTGCCCGTGCCCATGCTCGTGTCTGTACCCCTGTCTACACCTGCGGCCGTGTCGGCTCCTGTTCTCGCTCCTATGCTTGTGTGTGTGTACTCGTATCTGCACCTGTGGCCGTGCCGGCTCCTGTGACCGCTCCTATGTTCACGCCTGTGCCCATGCTCGTGTGTGTGTCCGTGCCCGTGTCCGCGCCGCTGGCAGGCCGTTCACCGAGCGGCCAGCAGCCGGCGGCGGCGGCCACCTCTGCGCACACGCCCGTTTCGAAACGGCGTCCGGCTGCCGATCGACGGTGAAAGGCAACTGCTGGAGGTGAGTCATCGGCTCCGGCTGCTGTTGAGTACATTCCAGCCGAGCCGCCACAGCACAGCCCGGCCGGTACATCCCAGCCGAGCCGCCACAGCACAGCCCGGCCGGTACATCCCAGCTGAGCCGCCACAGCACAGCCCGGCCGGTACATCCCAGCTGAGCCGCCACAGCACAGCCCGGCCGGTACATCCCAGCTGAGCCGCCACAGCACAGCCCGGCCGGTACATCCCAGCCGAGCCGCCACAACACAGCCCGGCCGGTACATCCCAGCCGAGCCGCCACAGCACAGCCCGGCCGGTACATCCCGGCCGAGCGCCACAGCACAGCCCGGCCGGTACATCCCAGCCGAGCCGCCACAGCACAGCCCGGCCGGTACATCCCAGCCGAGCCGCCACAGCACAGCCCGGCCGGTACATCCCAGCCGAGCCGCCACAGCACAGCCCGGCCGGTACATCCCAGCCGAGCCGCCACAGCACAGCCCGGCCGGTACATCCAAGCCGAGCCGCCACAGCACAGCCCGGCCGGTACATCCCAGCCGAGTCGCCACAGCACAGCCCGGCCGGTACATCCCAGCTGAGCCGCCACAGCACAGCCCAGCCGGTACATCTCAGCTAGCCCCACAGCACAGCCCGGCCGGTACATCCCAGCCGAGCCGCCACCACAGCCCGTCCGGTACATCCCAGCCGAGCCGCCACAGCACAGCCCGGCCGGTACATCCCAGCTGAGCCGCCACAGCACAGCCCGGCCGGTACATCCCAGCTGAGCCGCCACAGCACAGCCCGGCCGGTACATCCCAGAAATACATACATCCCAGGGAAAAAACTGGCCAGAAATACATTTATCGACTATTTTTTTATGACATATTTGTGGTGCCATTGCATCAGCAAATACTTGAAGCACAAAAGGTCACAGTTTTTAGGAAAATGTTCATAATATTTTATATAGTAACAAGTCCATGAACATGGACAACATTACGTGCGGGAAAAATGATGCGCATGTACACACATGTTGTCGGCGTTTGACGACTGATAAAAGTAAGATCCATTCCAAAACCCTGGGCAAATGAGATATGAAATGATAGCTGAAAACATTCTCAATGCGTTGAGCAATTAAAAAAGGCATAGATCGATTCACAATTTGCTATTTTGTATCAAACAATAAGTCATTTCAATAGTCGTTCAACTTTTTAGTACCTCGAAGTTCGAATAAGGTTTAAAAACACACAACAGCGCACAACCAGAGACCAATCCCAATGATATCAGCGATCCTTTGACTACATGTACCGCAAGTTTCAGCCGCACCTAGCTGCTCTAACACCGGTAGTGACTAATTGTATCTCGGCAGGCCTCGGTGCGGTGCGGTGGCCAGCCCGGGCGGCACGGGGAAGCTCGATCCGGACGCCGCAACGCCCGACTGGCGGGGTGTTCTGACCGGGTAACTTGATCCAGCTGTTGCTATGCCAAAAAACTTCCCTAACTGATGAGGCGGCTGAGTCGAGATAGGTCACGTACAGCGTTCCCCATGGCAGGGAAGCTGTCCTTGCCTGTAAGGGTCGGGTCAGTGTGGTTGGATTTTGCGAGCAGTGAGCATGGAGGTGCGCGTCAGCAGAGAGGAATTAGCGGACTTGTTAACCAGTGCAAAAGCGTTTGGGCGTGAAAACTATTATGTTCATGTGTTTAATTATAGTTTGCAGTTGGTTATGGAGAAAATCCCTCGGGGCTATCTCCCGAGTGAGTCCTCGATTGTGGACATGAAAAAGGCGACCGACTTGATTGCCAAGAACTTAAAGGAAAGCCGGTTAAATGTTGATTGATTATTTGGGTTTAAGGGCGCGCCGACTGCGGGGTCATTTGGCGCCCATATGAGCGAGCCCAGGATAAATTTAGAAGTCGTTTGCGACTTATCTTTCGGGAGACGAAGTGTTCTCCGTGTTCCTGAGGCGTGATGACCACGTCGTGAGTGATGATGCAGCCAAGACCCGCTTTGATGACGAGGTCGTGGAGGAAACGCGAGGGCGACCAGGTATAATCTATGATCAGCTCAGCGCGTCGGGCGTCCTCAAGAGTTGCTCAACAGCACAGTTCTCTGCAGCTCGTGGAGGCTGCCAGGCAAAGTGCTCGTACTGAGGGCATGGAGAACGTGGCTTTCGTGTTGCGACAGGTGGGGGCATCACCGAATCGGTTGAGCAAGATTTGCCGGGCTCTCAGAAGCTCTAAAGTGAGCCATCCCGAGTGCGTTTCAGGAGACCGGGCGCTGGCAATGTGTGTGTCAGCTGGCTTGTCTGTGCACGGCTACCGTATTGTCCGCCGAGTGACGAATGATGCGTCGAAGAAAGACATCCTATCCTGCCCGCCTATGGAAAGGTGCATGAGAGGTCAAGGTAGAGTGCTATCCGGCATCCAGCAGCATGCAATTCATTGAGACGTCAGCTGAGGTGACTCTGCAGGCTCTCCTGGATCATACGACGAAGCGGCTGGTGGCATGTCTGCCGTCTGTCGCCCGTACCAACTCAGCTTCACCTGCCGACCAGCCGTCGACGTCATCCAGCACCTACACTTCGGCGGTGCTTCACGTCAAATGGGGATTTAACGGAGAAATCTGTATACAAACAGATGGGAGACGGCGATAAAGCTGCAGAACAAAATATGTGCTGTGCCACTCTGGTGCCTTTGCAACTGACGGTTGGTGGCACTTGCGTCTGGACCAACCCAACGCCGTCTTCAACCCGCTTCTGCCGGCCGTTGCGGATCCAGTACAAGCGCGAAATAAGAGAGGCCTCCCGGAAAGAACGAGACAGTGTTGAATCCGAGATACGTCTACTGAGGCCGACTTGCATCACCGCAACAGACGGCACCAGTCTCATAGTGGCGTACAATCTTCAACTCACCATGATTGACGGCAAGGTGTCGAACGCTCTGACCAACTGGCAGCAGCATGACATGCACCATCTGTGGGTGCACACCTCGTCAGATGAAGGACCCGTCTGCTGCCGCGGCTCGACCTGCCCGCGAGGGTACATGCCAGCTCGGTCTCTCAACTATGCATGCCTGGATTCGATGCTCCACATATCTTACCGTCTGGAGGTCAAAGTGTGGGTGGTGTGGCGAAGAAAACCTGGGAAAGGTTCTCTGGGAAAGGAAAGATCAGTGTGTGAAAGAAAGGAAGACGAAATTACAGCGGCAGTTCCGGGAGAGACTGGGTCTTGTGGATCAGCCACGTGCGGGTGGTTCGGGTACGTCTAACGACGGGAACATGACTCGACGTGCCTTCTTCAGAGACCCAGATTCTATCGGTGTGTCATATATTATGGTTATGTTTTGGCATAATTTCAGCCACTGAGGACAAGGAGATCTTGGATCTATTCTCCGTAGCAATTATTAGATGATATTTACAGTGCAGAATGCTCGCATAGCAAACGCTAACAAATACTTATCAGATATATGAGCGCCCATGGACTTCGCTTATGACGTCATTATGATGTTATCATGCATGGCCGGATGTCGATCTTTTAAAACAAGGTACACTAGGTACTCATGTAGGTGTGTGCACAATTTCAGCTATCTACCTCAATTGGTTCCTGAGATATTTTGCGGAAGCAAAATGAAGGGAGAGGAATGCTCCCTTCCCTCTAGTAGGTATGACCTCTACATTCCTGGGTTAAGCAATCTTTAGGGCAATAGAGGACCTCCATATGTTCTAAATTTGAAGCTCGTTCGATTGAGACCAAAATCGCCCCTGTAACTAGCATACTTTGTCTGCAATGATTTCTGGCCGGTTTTTCCCTCGATATATCACACTGTGCACAGGTGCGACACCCACTGAGGAGCAGACACCAGCTGCTGTCAGCGGCCACACCGCAGCCGCTCAGCTCACACCATCCGGCAGGGCGGCGCGTGGGAGGCCCGACTGTCGCGCGCGCGTCGGTGATCCGTCTGTCGGACACGCGAAGGTCACGACCGCTGAGGAAAGGCCACGGTGCGAGCCGGCAGATCCGGACGCCACAGCCGCAACCGGAGTAGGCTCGATTTATTGCCCGGAGTTGGCGCTAAGGATCCGGGAGCCATGGGAAATGCGACCCACCCGGCGGTTGGGACTGCCCATCCGTCTCACGGCTCTCCACAAACGATAGCAGTACGCTAAATCGATAGCGGCGGTTGTCCAAGTTCAGCACGGATCGTTCCGTAGCAACAACGTGTCGAGAGAGTGCGTGTCGTCAAGTTCGAAATGTAGTTCAACTCATCGACTCTCACCGATGAGTCCAGATTGAAGTTGTGCGGGCTGAAGACCATGCTGTATCTTGAATACCAAGTCCGTGTCACACTGACACACGTCAGCTTCTGCATTTCCACCACAGGGAGGACGTGTCCTCGGTACGTGTACCGACTGCAGACTGCTGGTGTGTGTTGTGTATCGACTGTAGACTGCTGGTGTGTGCTGTACATCGACTGTAGACTGCTGGTGTGTGCTGTACATAGACTGTACACTGCTGGTGTGTGTTGTGTATCGACTGTAGACTGCTGGTGTGTGCTGTACATCGACTGTAGACTGCTGGTGTGTGCTGTACATAGACTGTAGACTGCTGGTGTGTGTTGTGTATCGACTGTAGACTGCTGGTGTTTGCTGGTAGACTGCTGGTGTGTGTTGTGTATCGACTGCAGACTGCTGGTGTGTGTGCTGTACATCGACTGTAGACTGCTGGTGTGTGCTGTACATCGACTGCAGACTGCTGGTGTGTGTTGTGTATCGACTGTAGACTGCTGGTGTGTGTGCTGTACATCGACTGTAGACTGCTGGTGTGTGCTGTACATCGACTGTAGACTGCTGGTATGTGTTGTGTATCGACTGTAGACTGCTGGTGTGTGTTGTACATCGACTGTAGACTGCTGGTGTGTGCTGTACATCGACTGTAGACTGCTGGTGTGTGTTGTGTATCGACTGTAGACTGCTGGTGTATGTTGTGTATCGACTGTAGACTGCTGGTGTGTGCTGTACATCGACTGTAGACTGCTGGTGTGCGTTGTTTATCGACTGTAGACTGCCTGTGTGTGTTGTGTATCGACTGTAGACTGCTGGTGTGTGTTGTGTATCGACTGTAGACTGCTGGTGTGTGCTGTACATCGACTGTAGACTGCTGGTGTGTGCTGTACATCGACTGTAGACTGCTGGTGTGTGTTGTGTATCGACTGTAGACTGCTGGTGTGTGTTATGTATCGACTGTAGACTGCTGGTGTGTGCTGTACATCGACTGTAGACTGCTGGTGTGTGCTGTACATCGACTGTAGACTGCTGGTGTGTGCTGTATATCGACTGTAGACTGCTGGTGTGTGTTGTGTATCGACTGTAGACTGCTGGTGTGTGTGCTGTACATCGACTGTAGACTGCTGGTGTGTGCTGTACATCGACTGTAGACTGCTGGTGTGTGCTGTACATCGACTGTAGACTGCTGGTGTGTGCTGTACATCGACTGCAGACTGCTGGTGTGTGTTGTGTATCGACTGTAGACTGCTGGTGTGTGCTGTACATCGACTGTAGACTGCTGGTATGTGCTGTACATCGACTGTATACTGCTGGTGTGTGTTGTGTATCGACTGTAGACTGCTGGTGTGTGTGCTGTACATCGACTGTAGACTGCTGGTGTGTGCTGTAAATCGACTGTAGACTGCTGGTGTGTGCTGTACATCGACTGTAGACTGCTGGTGTGTGTTGTACATCGACTGTAGACTGCTGGTGTGTGCTGTACATCGACTGTAGACTGCTGGTGTGTGCTGTGTATCGACTGTAGACTGCTGGTGTGTGCTGTGTATCGACTGCAGACTGCTGGTGTGTGCTGTACATCGACTGCAGACTGCTGGTGTGTGTGCTGTACATCGACTGCAGACTGCTGGTGTGTGTGCTGTATATCGACTGTAGACTGCTGGTGTTTGCTGGTAGACTGCTGGTGTGTGTTGTGTATCGACTGCAGACTGCTGGTGTGTGCTGTACATCGACTGTAGACTGCTGGTGTGTGTTGTACATCGACTGTAGACTGCTGGTGTGTGCTGTACATCGACTGTAGACTGCTGGTGTGTGTTGTGTATCGACTGTAGACTGCTGGTGTGTGCTGTACATCGACTGCAGACTGCTGGTGTGTGCTGCACATCGACTGCAGACTACTGGTGTTTGCTGTGTATCGACTGTAGACTGCTGGTGTGTGCTGTACATCGACTGCATACTGCTGGTGTGTGTGCTGTACATCGACTGCAGACTGCTGGTGTGTGTGCTGTACATCGACTGTAGACTGCTGGTGTTTGCTGTGTATCGACTGCAGACTGCTGGTGTTTGTGCTGTACATCGACTGCAGATTACTGGTGTGTGTTGTACATCGACTGTAGACTGCTGGTGTGTGTTGTGTATCGACTGCAGATTACTGGTGTGTGTGCTGTGTATCGACTGCAGACTGCTGGTGTGTGCTGTACATCGACTGCAGATTATTGGTGTGTGTTGTGTACCGACTGCAGACCGCTGTTGTGTTGTGTACCGACTGCAGACCGCTGTTGTGTTGTGTACCGACTGCAGACCGCTGTTGTGTTGTGTACCGACTGCAGACCGCTGTTGTGTTGTGTACCGACTGCAGACCACTGCTGTGTTGTGTACCGACTGCAGACCGCTGTTGTGTTGTGTACCGACTGCAGACCACTGCTGTGTTGTGTACCGACTGCAGACCGCTGTTGTGTTGTGTACCGACTGCAGACCGCTGTTGTGTTGTGTACCGACTGCAGACCGCTGTTGTGTTGTGTACCGACTGCAGACCACTGCTGTGTTGTGTACCGACTGTGGCTCGCTGTTTGTTCTACGCCGACTGTAGATCGTTCTGCGTGTTGTGTATCAACTGTAGACCTCCTTTGTGTGCTGTGTGTAGACTGTAGATTGCTGTTGTGTTCTGTGCGAATCGCATACCGCTGTTGTTTGTTGAATTAAGGTGAACAATGTTGGATCTTGTTAGAACGTTATGCTTATTCAGATGACACAACTAATTTCAATTAGAGAACCAAAACTATCATTTTCCTTCATGACCTGAGACTCCTACAAGAAATTGATCCATAGAACCAGAATGAGCTAAATGGCATTGGCAATCAAAATCAGTCAGAGCTCTTAAGTGGTTATTTTCCGTGGCTACCAACTTCAAGTCAAATAATGGGCAGGAATGAGCTACGTGATGTACATAAGAGGAAAGGATGGAATATTAACTAAGCTAGATAGTTCGATTTAATTAGTGTTCCCATTATTGCCATATTTCGCCATCCTAATTTCAGCCACAGTTTCAGCCGGTAAAAACCAGCAGCAGAAAACAATTTCAGCCGGCTGCTACCAGCCATGGTTGTATGCCGACCGCAGATCTTTGTTGTGCAACGTACCGTCCCTGGAGCACTATTAGGCGCTGTGTATCTCTCTATACCACTGCTGTGTACTATGTGCTATCTCTAGACCGCTGTTGTGTGCTGTGTACCGTCTGGGGACTGCTGCTGTGTCCTGTGTGCCGTGTGCAGACTGCTCTTGTGTGCTGCGTACCATACGTGTAGAAACAGGGGGGACAGGGGCATTCCCCCCCCCAGCAAACTGGCTGACACCGAGCGCGCACAGACAGCGTCATGACGTGCGACTGAGGCCGAGGACCAAAACACACAGGCGTGCCTACGTGCTGCATCGACAGAGCGTGCGTCAGTGTCTCTCCCGAGTACACCTCTACAGCTCCACTGGGCGTGCCTGCAGACCCCCACCCCGGGTGCGCCTCTGTAGCTGCCCTGAGCGCGCCTGGAGTCTACTGCGATACTACTGAGTGCACCGCTGGTCAGCGGTCAGCCAACCTGTCGCATGCGGACATGCACGAGGTACGCATGAGTGCTAGCATTCGTCAATCAGACCGGATGCACCCGTCACCTTGTGTCCGGCCTGATCCTGGGCCGGGACCTGATCCCGGGCCGGGGCCTGATCCTGGGCCGGAGCTGAGGCCGGGGCCGGGGCCGGGGCTGGGGCCGGAGCCGGAGCCGGAGCTGGACCCGCAGTTGGGGTGGGAGCCGGGGCTGCGGCAGCCCGGTGACACGCCACCTGCGGTGACGATCCTCTGCTCTCGACAGGGCTCACCAGTCGCGCCTGGGGCAGTGCTTAGCAATGTTGGCCGACATCCTCACCAGGCTATACATGCCTGTGGGTATCACCATCTCGGGGGATGGTCCACCAGGGGTCCGTCTACTTGGGTCTCGCATGAACTTGCTGGGCTATTCAGGGTTAGAAACACAAGAACCTCGGAAGCGTTATCAGTGAGCACGAAATTGCACGTGAATGTTCGGATGAACGAACTAAGCAATCGTCTGGCTCACTCGGATCACGATTGACACCGATGTGAATCGTGCTCTGTGAATCCACAGGCTATGTATGCAGTTCTTGTGTACTAGGATCACGACACGCGTGCCCTGGCCCAGTATTTCTGGGCTTTAACTGTCAACATTATTGGAGTTGCATGACACTAATAGACTTGAAAAGTGATTTGTCCTCCTCACGATTTCCGTCGTCCCTTTCGCTGTACTGTGCATGTGCTCCTATTCCTATATTTCACAATATACTGACATATACATGCTTACACGCACACTACGTGTATATATACATATATATAGTGTTTTCAAATTCCGTCAGCTTTGATGGAAATTGATACCTAACATAATTTGTCTTACATCGGCTCAGATGTCTTTCCCATATCCCGATATCGAGCAATTCGTGGCGGGTCCAAATATCAGTATATCTCACAATAGATAATAAGCATTAGCAACATATAGAAGATGCAAAATGAAACATTCCACAAAGTTCCACACTTTGATGAAGATTGAAATATCTGCATAGTACTTTGCGCTCACGTCTCAAACCGGCGTGAGAGCTGTTCTGGACTGCCGCAGACCACAATAAAACCAGCTGCGCCATAGCCGTATGATGCCTAACGATTCATACCAGTCAGGTGACGTATGGAAACAAACACAGTCCAGAACCTTTCAGCGGTTTCCATCTAGCGAGAACGAAGTGAAATAGGATGTCAATTGATTATGAAAAAAAAAAAACAGGGATGTGCTTCGACACCTGACCTTCGGAGCTATAGATAAAATAAATATCAATATGGTGCAGAAGACTGTGGATTGAAACGGAATACTTTTTCTCGTATTCCACGACCACTTCCTATTATTTTACGAAGCAAAACGATACTGATATGTAAGCTTAATTATACTGAAATGCATGGCAACGAAGCGCAATAAACACGGAAGACACCTTCCAATGACTTCATATTTTCAGGAAATATTTAGAATAAAAGTTTACTACTAAATAGCGACGGCAAAATAGCAAAGTAGCAACCTAGCAAAATAGCATAACACCCAAAATACTCGACCATTGCACACAAACATCAATCAAACAATCACTTAATCAACGAATAAATCGGGCAGAAAATGATGGCGTGTATAATTTAGCGAACCTTATTTCGATCACTCTATCGCTGATATTTTCCTATCGCGGACAAATTTGTCTTACATCCGACACCTAACTTGAAAGGAATTTTGGAACCTGCATATATATATATATACATGCATATCATACCGAACGGCATGAGTTTCGAATTCCGCTCGCTACTTACGATGCCACGGCCAAACAGTAAAAAGTAAATTGAAACGTACTGGGCTGAAAGCACACTGAAGGTTGCTGAGACTGTAGAGACCCAGTCCTCGACTATACTAAACTTGAACAGGTTCTCTGGTGGTGGTTGTGGTTTGTCGGCAAGCCCTGTGCGCGTCCACAGGGCGTCCATGCGTCCACTGTTCTCGCCGACATTGGTCCTGCGTTGTCTCACACCACCACCACCCGAACTATCCCTGACCTATCGTGACCCTTCCGCTGTATGTGGAGGATCACCAGGCATGCTGTTGCAAATTACAAAGTTCAAGTTTGCACCGAAGGATGGACTGATTTGGCGCTTTATGACGCGGCGGCTTCGCTGAGCATTTGGCGCTTTATGACGCGGCAGCTACGTTGAGTATTTGGCGCTTTATGACGCGGAGGCTACGCTGACCATTTGGCGCTTTATGACGCGGCGGCTACGCCGATCATTTCGCAAACATAGAAAGTTGGCGTTGCAGCTGTGCAAGTTGGTTTACCAGCTACAGGGCCAGAAATACTGCATTCCTAGCCGCGAGCGGGCGTGCTGGACGTGGCTGTACTGACCTGCGCTGTACTGACGTGGCTGTACTGACCTGCGCTGTACTGACCTGCGCGGTACTGACGTGGCTGTGCTGACCTGCGCTGTACTGACCTGCGCGGTACTGACGTGGCTGTGCTGACCTGCGCTGTACTGACCTGCGCTGTGCTGACGTGGCTGTACTGACCTGCGCTGTACTGACCTGCGCGGTACTGACGTGGCTGTACTGACCTGCGCTGTACTGACCTGCGCTGTACTGACCTGCGCGGTACTGACGTGGCTGTACTGACCTGCGCTGTACTGACCTGCGCTGTGCTGACGTGGCTGTACTGACCTGCGCTGTACTGACCTGCGCGGTACTGACGTGGCTGTACTGACCTGCGCTGTACTGACCTGCGCGGTACTGACGTGGCTGTACTGACCTGCGCTGTACTGACCTGCGCTGTACTGACCTGCGCGGTACTGACGTGGCTGTACTGACCTGCGCTGTACTGACCTGCGCTGTGCTGACGTGGCTGTACTGACCTGCGCTGTACTGACCTGCGCGGTACTGACGTGGCTGTACTGACCTGCGCTGTACTGACCTGCGCTGTACACTGCGCGTACTGACCTGCGCGGTACACGTGGCTGTGCTGACCTGCGCTGTACTGACCTGCGCTGTACTGACCTGCGCGGTACTGACGTGGCTGTGCTGACCTGCGCTGTACTGACCTGCGCTGTACTGACGTGGCTGTACTGACCTGCGCTGTACTGACCTGCGCGGTACTGACGTGGCTGTACTGACCTGCGCTGTACTGACCTGCGCTGTACTGACCTGCGCGGTACTGACGTGGCTGTACTGACCTGCGCTGTACTGACGTGGCTGTACTGACCTGCGCGGTACTGACCTGCGCGGTACTGACCTGCGCTGTACTGACCTGCGCTGTACTGACCTGCGCGGTACTGACGTGGCTGTACTGACCTGCGCTGTACTGACCTGCGCTGTACTGACCTGCGCGGTACTGACGTGGCTGTACTGACCTGCGCTGTACTGACGTGGCTGTACTGACCTGCGCTGTACTGACCTGCGCTGTACTGACGTGGCTGTACTGACCTGCGCGGTACTGACGTGGCTGTACTGACCTGCGCGGTACTGACCTGCGCTGTACTGACCTGCGCGGTACTGACGTGGCTGTACTGACCTGCGCTGTTGATCGGCCGGTCTGGCGGGAGGACGGCGGCAGGCCGCACCGTCAGCACCGTCGCCGCGTCCGTGTCCATCGCCGACGGGCACTGGCCCTCGCTCACATCCATCGCACTCATGGCCGCTCGCGCCGGCGCTCACAACAGAGCACACGGTGGCGCCCCGTTGGCCGTGTCGCTGAGGGAGGTTCCGCTCAGCTGGCCGCCGTCCGCTGGTCCGTCCCACCGTGACACGGTGGCGCCCCGTTGGCCGTGTCACTGAGGGAGGCTCCGCTCAGCTGGCCGCCGTCCGCTGGTCCGTCCCACCGTGACACGGTGGCGCCCCGTTGGCCGTGTCACTGAGGGAGGCTCCGCTCAGCTGGCCGCCGTCCGCTGGTCCGTCCCACCGTGACACGGTGGCGCCCCGTTGGCCGTGTCACTGAGGGAGGTTCCGCTCAGCTGGCCGCCGTCCGATGGTCCGTCCCACCGTGACACGGTGGCGCCCCGTTGGCCGTGTCACTGAGGGAGGCTCCGCTCAGCTGGCCGCCGTCCGCTGGTCCGTCCCACCGTGACACGGTGGCGCCCCGTTGGCCGTGTCGCTGAGGAAGGCTCCGCTCAGCTGGCGCACCGCCCTCCGGTCGGTCCCACTGTGACACGGTGGTGCACACGGTGGTGCGGCTGCGGGCACGGGCCGGCCCGCTGGGCCATCTCTCGCCGCCGCCGGGCCGCTGCTATGGCGCGTCGACTGCCATTGCGCCGCGGCACCTGCAGCGGAGAGCGGCCTGTCAGCGGCCGTACGACCGGCGTCACAACCAACACACGGGTCAAGCAGACCCCCCCCCCACACCCATTGAACTTCACCAGTCACGGCGCGTGGACATACACCACACGGCTTTGTACTAATTCGCACGGTACGGGGACGACCGACGCCCCTCAGAAGCTGCCGACTGACACCTCGCACAGCTGGGCTTCCTCCTCCCCCGATTCACAGCACCGCTATGCGGGGGAACAAAGACGTCCAAGGTCAGAATAGCAGTCGCTGCCGGCGCCCAGGTGTGCCTTACACCCTCATGGCTCCTATCCCCATCCTGTGTGGCTCTATACATCTGCCGTCTCCTCCACCCTCACCCCTCCTTTGGGGATACATGGCCCCAGCTACCCCCTAAGCACGCCTACCGCCTCACCCATTCACCCTCCCTCACCCATTCGCCCTCCCCTTGGCAAAGATGCACACTTTACGTGCCAGGCACAAGCGGTGGCCTCGGTCGTGCAAGGCAGATAATGCGGTGACCCCGACCGTGCAAAGCAGATAATGCGGTGACCCCGGCCTTGCAAGGCAGGTAAGGCGGTGACCCCGGCCTTGCAAGGCAGGTAATGCGGTGACCCCGCCCGTGCAAGGCAGATAATGCGGTGACCCCGGCCTTGCAAGGCAGGTAATGCGGTGATACCGGCCGTGTAAGGCAGGTAATGCGGTGACCCCGGCCTTGCAAGGAAGGTAATGCGGTGACCCCGGCCTTGCAAGGCAGGTAGTGCGGTAATACCGGCCGTGTAAGGCAGGTAATGCGGTGACCCCGGTCGTACACCGTGGACCCTGTGGCGACTGTGGCCACGTTACGGCGCGCCATGAGGAGGGGCGGGGCGGGGCGGGGCGGGGCGGGGCGGGGCGGGCTCGGGTGAAGTGGCCGCGCCGCCGGGAGGGGGACGGCGGCGGTCGATGGGCCGGCCACCGCCTGGTGAATCATGTGGGCCGGGGGTGGACGGGGGTGATTCACCCCCGCACTCGCACACTGGGGATCGATTTGAGCCGGGCCTGAGTCAGCTGCCCCTGTGACAGAGCGTCACACTGCGCCGCCGGGCCAGCCCGATGACACATGCCGCAGGCGCGGCGCGGCTCGGAGCCGTGCAGATCAGCTCGGCCTGGCGCCGACAGCCATCACTACATGTGATGTGACTAACGCTCCAACCGTCAAGTGGGTCGCATGGTCAAATGTGTCAACGTTTTGACCAGTTGCGTCTCCGGCTGAGTGGTTGACTATTCGCGCAAGAACAACGGCATCCTTACGTCCATAGGTCCTCAGATCATCCTCAGGTTATACAGCGCCAATTTGCTGCTCTGGTTGTCGTCAGGTGGCTTGTCCGTCGTGGTACAATGGTCTACATATCAGCTGAGCTCTATGCATCGAACTAAGCTAGTTACATGCTAACTACCAATGTAATGCATGATACGCACGATAACTATGCGTCGAACTGAGCGCCGATGGGATTGGCGGCTGTGTTAAACAAACCAATACATTGTGTCAGATAGTAGATACAGCCGCTTAACATTTAACTGACCGCGATGGACACGAGTTGATGCGTGATATCAATGTATGCTACCAAGAAATGCAACAGCATTGCAAAATATATATATGGTTGTTCCTTATTTAGTAACTGAAGCAGGATTCGTGTGAGTCTTTTACATAGACGAACGCATCTTTAGATAGCTGGTTACAGCGACTGAAGGCATGCCATTCATTTTTATCAATAATTTATTTTGAAAGAGCAGATCACAGGATTTATCACAACCTCGACAGAAAGACGGATCTAACCAACCATCTTGGGTGAGCAGTCTTGAGAAGCTACCAATGATTGGATCAAACCAAAAATTGCACCCAGTTCGCTGAAAAATAAACATCCTGGGGTTTTACAGAGGAAGAGGATTAGATGAGCTTGAACCAACAATGCCTGAATAAAATATGCTGCTGCAAAATCAGAACTCGAAACCGATCACAGGGAACCGTAATTTGTATAAGAAGCTGGTATTATGATCACCACCTGACAGAAGGACATGATCTGGGATCATGGTCTGGGGACACTGACAAGTGGAGATGATCATCGCCTGACAGAAGGGAATGGTATGGGGACGCTGACAAGTGGAGATGATCATCGCCTGACCGAAGGGAATGGTATGGGGACGCTGACGAGTGGAGATGATCATCGCCTAACAGAATGGAATGGTCTAGGGACGCTGACCAATAGAGATGATCATCGCCTGACCGAAGGGAATGGTATGGGGACGCTGACGAGTGGAGATGATCATCGCCTAACAGAAGGGAATGGTCTAGGGACGCTGACCAATGGAGATGATCATCGCCTGACAGAAGGGAATGGGCTGGGGACGCTAACAAGTTGAGATGATCATCACATGACAGAAGGAAATGGGCTGAGGACGCTGACAAGTAGAGATGATCATCGCCCGACCGAAAGGAATGACATGGGGACGCTGACAAGTGGAGATGATCATCGCCTGACAGAAGGGAATGGTATGGAGACGCTGATAAGTGGAGATGATCATCGCCTGACAGAAAGGAATGGTATGGGGACGCTGACAAGTAGAGATGATCATCGCCTAACCGAAAGGAATGGCATGGGGACGCTGACAAGTGGAGATGATCATCGCCTGACAGAAGGGAATGGTATGGAGACGCTGACAAGTGGAGATGATCATCGCCTGACCGAAGGGAATGGTATGGGGACGCTGACAAGTGGAGATGATCATCGCCTGACCGAAGGAATTGTATGGGAACGCTGACGAGTGGAGATGATCATCGTCTGACAGAAGGGAATGGTATGGGGACGCTGACAAATGGAGATGATCATCGCCTGACAGAAGGGAATGGGCTGGGGACGCTGACAAGTTTAGATGATCATCACATGACAGAAAGAAATGGGCTGGGGATGCTGACAAGTAGAGATGATCATCGCCTGACAGAAAGGAATGGCATGGGGACACTGATAAGTGGAGATGATCATCGTCTGACAGGAGGGAATGGTCTGGAATCACCACCTAACAGCGAAGTTGAAACTGCTGGTCGCCACGGCGTAGGTTAACTTGGCCGACGGCAGTCACCAGCAGCAACAGCGCCCACATTGGCCCCTGCGATCAGAGAGCAGGTGTGCCTGCCACAGCTAGTGCCATGGCGTACGTCGCTGGCTCCGTGACGCGCGGCAGACCAGCGGCCGAGAATCTCGGGTCCCCTCCAGTTTCTCGGAAGACGGTCCGAAGGAGGCGCTTTGGACGCAAATGGTGAGCCTCGACGGCCTGACAGTGCCTTCGACTGATTTCTGGGAAAGCTTCCGAGGAATGGACATGGTGGTATCTCGCCCACCAGCCAAGACAGCTTGAGCCGTGAGGAGGGTGTGGTTGACAGGCTGGTGGACATTATGAGGAAAAAGTTTCCCCACTCTACCAATGCCCGTCATTATGAAACCACGCAGACGCCACGCCGGACGCGCACCATCATCAGGATGGGTGTGATCAACGCTTCGATGGCAGCCGCTTACCCGATGAAGCGCTCTGAGCGCAAGCGTGCTGCTTATGCCCAATAAGATTGACCGATGTTAGGCGGTGGACCTACGGATCTACGGAAGGGTGTCGTCTTGAAATCTTCAGTGGGGGAGATTCATGCAGGCCGTGGGCGGACCAAAAGCAATGAGAGTGCCCCAGAGTGCCCCAGAGGGTCCCACCTTAAGTCGACATTGTGGTGTGGCCTTCATTTTCAATTGAGCGTCAGATGTAAATATACATCTTCTAACTTTGTTACTAAGATGTAACTAAGATATCAAATGGCACATAATGTAATGCATGCAACTATATGACATGGTTCTAGGCCTGGATACAGTTCAACATCACTTCAATACCTATAAGCAGCAATTGAAGTTCATTCATGCCAGCCGTGTTTTATTATCAGATAGCCGTGTTTTGGGTGCATTGATATAGACTTATGGAAGTGTCAACAAAAAGCTAAAATCTGACTTAATATGTAAATAATGGTTCTGTTATGTGTTGTGCCCCCCTCCCCCAAGCCTCTAATTTCAGAACCTGGACAAACTGTGTGCGTCCACGTGTTGGTTAGACGGTTCTTTTCTTGTCAAGTGAACGTCGCCGTGCTGTGGAGTGCACGTCGACGTCCCGTTGCTGTCGAGTGAACGTCGCCGTGCTGTGAAGTGCACGTCGACGTGTTGTGGAGTGCACGTCGACGTCCCGTTGCTGTCGAGTGAACGTCGCCGTGCTGTGGAGTGCACATCGACGACCCGTTGCTGTCGAGTGAACGTCGCCGTGCTGTGGAGTGCACATCGACGACCCGTTGCTGTCGAGTGAACGTCGCCGTGCTGTGGAGTGCACATCGACGACCCGTTGCTGTCCAGTGAACGTCGACGTGCTGCTGTCGAGTGAACGTTCATCATGAACTGTCGATGTGTGTGTGGTTTTTATAGGCTTGGAGTGTGATTTCAGATCAGTGAGAAGAACCGCGTGCCGCTGATATTGGAATGCCGAAATGGCACAGAACTTCGAATGTGACCGATGTTTTGAATGTCTGCGTGTTCGTCTTGTGTTCCACCAACACCAGTTTCGGTGTGTCGCCCGAGCTGTAGCGCGATTTAACATGCGGTCGTCAATTTCCCACGGATATTGCTGGCTTGTGCCTGCATTGAGACACATGAAATGGCAAAATCATCAGCGGCGCCACGGATCTTAGTTGAGGGGGGAGGGGCATGACTATTTTGGGACCAGTCTTTCCATGCAACACCCACATGGCATGCTATACTTCACGATGTTTGGTGACACTTCCCACGCTACCTCCCCCCTTTGGCGCTGCCCTTTGGAAAGACAGACTAAGACCAGAATACCATGATCAAGGCTATCGCACTTGCTCATGAATTGCTTAGAGTTCAGCATACCATACCAGCTCAGCGACTTCGCACCGTAAGTGGTCGACCCCACCCTGTAGTTATTTTTCAGCACTGGCACACGGTAAATTCGCGTACATGGGGCGTTTCCTCCGGCTCCATCTGGTGCCATCGACCGGGCCAACTGCTTACCTTCACCTGAAAAATGTGGTAGATTCACTTATCATGAGATGATACGTCAAGCAATGCGCAGCAAGCTTCAATTACTGCTTATTGCCGGTTTCCAGGAGCCTATCCACATGGGCGGATACGGGGAGGGAATGGAGAACGTGCCTCGTCCATTGGAAAGTTGACGCGATTCTGACCGGGAAAGGTGCCTCTCCGGGAGAATTGCAAGTCTCCTGGGTAAGTGGTGGCGGATGTGGGAAAAACTGGAGGCACGTTCTCCTCTCGCCGATAGAAACGTGGCGCCCCTTCGATTGGAAAAAGGCGCCCCTCCAGTACGCTCGTGTGCACACCGTCCCCCACCGCTGCTCAACGAAAGGTGAGTTTTGGAAGGGAAGCCGCCGGGCCCCTCCAAAAATGTCGGGAATGCACCCCCACCACCACCACCCCCTGGTTGCTGAGTCATTGATGGGGAGACATAGAGGCCTGGGCCTCCCTGGGAGATGGGCCCATCTAGCACTGTCGGGGCCCCTTTTGTGTTAGCCCCACCCACTCCCCCCCATTACAAATTTCCTGGCTGCACTGCTGTATGTAGGTACCAGATCAGTTTTATCACTGTCATCATGTCTAGGGTTGAGACACCAAAGGCCATGGCCCATTAATGGGTCTAAACAGTCGCATACGCCATAAAGGCTGCATATATGCACACAAAACTGCCAGTGGTGCACTCAGGCAGGGAAGTTGGGAGAACTCAGATGCCCCCATGTGATCTGCCTCACCTACCCCTGTTAACTTTTCTGTCAACTTTCCAACTCACATATGTTTCACCACTCCCCAGGAGCCACAGTCAGCCTCACTAGTCCCTCGTCCAGCTGCCACGTCATCCTCCTCCACCGGAGCCTCAGCTCCTGTTACACCTCCACCCTCCAAGCGCGCCTGCACTGGTGAGTTCATAACACACCTGTCGCCCATTCTGTGGTGCTGTTGTTGTCTCGATATGAAAATGTTCATTTTTTCCTTTTTTAAGTGAGATATTGGCCCCTCAGGTACCCTCCCCTAGTACCCAGTGCCTTTTCACTGGGTTCGAAGGTAAACCCTATTTTCGCTTTCAGATCTGTCATTTTTGTATCGATTGATTCTCACTTTTATCTTTTCCCTTTTTTGATAAACGGTGCGATGCATAGAAACACAGAAACGATCGTCCCTTGTATGAGCAACTGGACCTACTTGCCGTCAAATCAAATGTATGTAACGTCGAAAGGTAAAATGGGATTGTTTGTGCTTGGAAGTGCTCTGAAACTTGAACTCATCTCACTTCCGAACAGTATTTTAGGCCCCTGTTCAGAGCCAAATTTTGGGGGCAAATCAATGCCGGTTCCTAGCTGAGAAACTGGTTTAGCGTAACCAGTTTCTTGGCTTTCCGCTCGCAAAGTTTCTTGGGGTTTTCTTTGGAGTTGTGCTGGAGTTGTGCTGGAGCTATAGCTAGAGTTGTGAAACCAGTGGTCAATGAAGGAACACCATCTCGTCGTCCAAAACTTGCGTTCGACGCGAGTGATTTTTCCACACATCCATTTTCTGGCCATTTGTATGCCCTTCCTCCTCCTTTTCTTCCAGATCCTGGTCTCAGTCGTGACTCAACATAATCGCCGCAGCAGTCGCCATGGCGCCTCCTGGATTTAGAGACGCCAAATCAGACGCCAGCTAAGACGATCGCTAAGCAGGTGCTTCAAGGCAAGACTGTGGTCTTCCATGATCACTGGTACCAGCAGTACCCATGGCTGCACTTCGACCCCGTCCATGGAAAAGTATTCTGTTTCTACTGCGTCCGCGCGCACGAGCGCGGCACCGCCAACCCAGCTCAGAAACCTGGCTTCTGGGCTGGCGGCTTCAACAACTGGAAGAAGGCGCTGGAGAAGTTTAAGCAGCACGCTATCTCCACAGATCACGGGGACAACCTCCCAACTGCGAGCCGCCCGATCGCAGACGTCATTCAGACGGCCAATCAGCGCCAGCAGCAGACCAACAGGGCCTGCCTCGTGAAGATAATCACCAGCCTCGTGTACCTGGGCAGACAGGGTCTGGCCCTCAGAGGGCATGAACAGGACCAGGGCAACTTCATCGAGCTGCTGCAGCTGCGAGTCGCCGACTGCCCCGAGCTACAGCAGTGGCTGCAAAGAAGGGAGCGATTCACGCATTCAGACTGTCAGAATGAGCTGCTGCTGCTCGCCAGTCATCAGGTGCTGCGAGAGATCATCACGGAGATCCAAGACAGTGCGGCCGGCGACCTCTGCTACTCCGTGATCGTCGACGGCACCCAAGACCTCAGCGGCCACGAGCAGCAGTCGGTGTGCATCCGGTATTCAGACAAGGCCCTCCAAGTCCACGAGGAGTTCGTGGGGTTTCACGAGACGCCGTCGACGACGGGTGCTGCTCTGGCGCGCATCATCGAGGACTCGCTTCAGCGCATGAACCTCCCCCTGGCTGGCCTTCGCGGCCTCACTTTCGATGGGGCCGCAAACATGGCGGGAGGTTTCCGCGGCGCCCAAGCCATCCTGCGCGGCAAACAGCCAGCAGCGCTCTTTGTCCACTGCGGCGCCCACTGCATCAACCTAGTGGCGAAGGAGAGCGCCGACGCCTCCCAGCTGATCCGCAACGCCCTCTACACACTGAACGAGCTGGGGCGCCTCTTCGGCCAGTCCCTCACCTTCCGGGAGAAGTTCCGGCAGCTGTGCGTGGGCAAGGGGGAGGAGGTGCCAAGGAAGCTGCGGCCGCTCTGCCCCACGAGGTGGACAGTGCGGCTACAGGCAGTGGATGCTGCCATCAAGCAGTACAGCGAGGTACTGGCCACGGTGGCGGAGCTGGGCGCTGGTCGCAGCCACGTGGCGGCGAGAGCGGCGGGCCTTCACGCCCAGCTGCGCAAGGAGTCAACCATGCTGGCGCTCCACCTGGCGCGTGCAGTGCTGTCGCCTTTGGACCGGCTTAACCGCAGCGTCCAGGGCTCCCGCTGCACTGTCTCCCAGCTTCTGCGTGGAGCCGAGTCCGCCAAGCAGCAGCTGCAGGCTCAGCGGGACGGGGCGGACGAAGCCATCCAGGAGTGCCTGCAGCAGGTGAAGGGATCAGGCTGCGACGTGCCCATCGTGCTGCCGCGGGAGAAGCGCGCTTCAGCCAGCAACGCCGACGGCGACGGCGGTGAACCAGACGAGCCAGCTAACATCCAGCAGTACCTACGGCGAGAGCTGCTGCTGGCCATCGACACCGTCTGCATCCAGCTGAGTGACCGCCTGGACCAGGAAGGCGTCAAGCATCACGCCAAGGCGGAGCAGGCGCTGCTGGCTGACGGTGGCGCCGCAGGCCTCAGAGAGTTTCTGAGCAGCTCTCCCTGGTCAGCGGAGCTGTCAGCTGCTGACCTGGCGCCGCAGCTGCGCATCCTGTTTAAAAACAGGCGGCCGGAAAGCCTCGAAGAAGCGGCAGATATAATCCGGAACCTGGATGAGCCCACACGCAAGATGTTCCCGGACGCAGTGAAGCTGACGCGCCTGCTCCTCACCCTGCCGGCCAGCTCCGCCACGGCTGAGCGCAGCTTCAGTGCGCTCCGCCGGCTGAAGACATGGCTGCGCGCCACAATGGGGCAGGCGCGCCTCAACGCGGTAGCTGTGTACCACGTCCACCCCGACCGCCTGACTCGCGTGGATGTCGACCAGGTCGCGGCTGCTTTCATCCGTCAGAACCCTGAGCGAGAGCGGGTGTTCGGGCTCGCGTAAAGGACTGGCGAGTGGCGCGCGTGTGTCACGGCGGCAGCGGGAGCTCCAGTTTGTTTATGAGCCCTCTAATTTCAGATTGCTTGATTGAACTGCCGACGTGTCGCGGTACATTACCTGATTTTGTGCTTTGCCTGGGACGGGAGCGCCAATTTTTATTTCGAAGAACGTTGTAGCATTTTGCTTTCATTCCTCACGAACAGTTGTATGTTTGTAGGTATGAATTCCTCGTGGCAGTTGCTGAATTTATCTAGTCCGCATCGGTGTCGCTGATGCAGTCGATGATGTACGAGTCAAGTCTACGCTTCTGAATGCTGAAAATGTTGCCATAGTCGGGGAATGTTACGCTTGTCGCCGAATCCGGGGCAATGGTAGAAAAGTTGCTATGATTATCAATGCAGAGTTGCTGTTCATGGATAAAGCATGAAGTGTTCCCAGTTTATTGTTTTTGACTGGTTGGCTGTACACACCAAGCTTTGCTCTCTCCATCCCCCCCCCCCCGCTCACCGGATATTGGACCCCATAGGTCGTTGCTGAACTGTGGAGACTGACCCCCCCAGCCAAAAATTCGTGGCGGCGCCCCTGGCTATCGCTGAACTGTCTTTTTTCGCTATCGCTAGAGCGGCCATAGCTGCTGGAGCAGCTGTGGTCAGGCCACTGGGACGGCTGTGGTCGTTGGGGCGGTCGTCACCGCCAGGACGACCGCCACCGCTACAGGGATGGCCGCCACCGCTGAGGTGGCGGTGGCTGACCTTCCCAGAAGTCATCAGCAGCATTTATGATTATCGAGGATATCCTATCTTTGAGGCTGGCCCTCATTATTCTTCGCACTCATCGCCAGTTCTCAAGGACTCTTAGGTCTCAGGGGCCCGATCCCTCATCCCAAGGCACAGGAACATCCCAGTCCAGATCCTCTCTGGTTCTCAGGGTGCCTATTCATCCGGGTGCCATTCATCTCAGGGTGCCTATTCAAACCTGTCTAGCTTTCAGGGGAATCTTGCAGCTTCGAGACAGGCCTCACAAATTCTAGCAAACATCGCCAGCTCTTCGAACTCTCTTTAACTCTTCGGTGGCTCTGTTCATTCCTGAGGGTTCCTCCCAAGCCTCGGAAGGATCACAGTCCGGTCCGCTCTAGCGCTCAGGAATCCTCCCTAGTCCTCGACAGCCTATCGGGCTACCAAGAGCATTCTAGCCCTGAAAATGGCTCTCAGTATTCCTCACAACAACCCTTAGGGACTCTTTAGATCTCAGGGGACCATGTTCTTCTCATAGAGACCCATTACAAGCCTCTTGTACATCCCAGTCCAGTCCTCTCTAGCGCTAAGTAAACATTTTGAATCGTCAGAGACCCTCTCCAGCTACTTTGGGCCCTTCCCAGTCCTTGACAGTCTTTCTGGCTTCAAGGGCATTCTAGCTCTGACGCGGGCCCTCAGCATTCCTCACATCCTTTGTTAGCCTTAGGGACTCTCCTTAGCTCTCAGGGTCTTGTTATCGACCCTATTGGCCTTCTTAGTTATCGACAGCTCTTGTGGTTTGAAGAACATTTCAGTTCTGAAGCTACCCACAGTATTCTTCACAGCAATCGTCAGCCAACAGGGATTTTTTCTTAATCTCTCAGGGGACCACGCTCATCCATTAGGGGCCGCACTCCATCTCGGGAGAATCCCAGTCCAATCATCTCTGACTCTCAGAGATCCTCTTCAGTTCCTCGGGATCTGTTCATCCCTCACGGGCTATTTCAAACCTCAAGGGCATCCCAGCCCTCTCTAGCCTTCAGGCGCCCTGTTTATTCCTCAGTTTTTGTATGGGCCCATTCCAGCTGAGACTACTCTTTCCAGCTGGCATGGGCATTCCAATTCTCAGGCGGACCATCACTGGTCTCCACGGCCCTTGCCAGCGCTCAGGGTGGCTTCCGTCCGACCGGGGTCCCCTCTTTACAAGGCTTGGGCCGCCTCTATCACGCAAGAGGCCCCCTGTGCGGTTTCGGCCCCATCCACCCAGAAACCATTCATACTGGCTTTGGGCCATCTCCGATGGCCCGGGATCGACTCCGTCGGCGCAGGGGTCCTCCTTAAGGATCCAGGGTCTCCTGCGAGGCCAGAAGCCCTCTTTCAACAGCTTGGGCTCTTCCATCAGGCAAGGGGCCCTTGTACGGCTTGGACCTCATCCATCAGCCCAAGTGCCCATTCTGACGGCCCAAGATTCCCTCCGGCAACTAGAGCCCCGTCCGTCAATTCAGGGGCCCTCTTTGACGACCCAGGGCCTTTTCCGGCAAGCCGGAGACCACTTTTCGAACGCTTTGGCCCTGTCCATCATGACAGGGCCCTTTCTTCGGCTTGGATCCCGCCATCAGTCCAAGGGTCCGTCATATTGGCTCGGGGCCTTCTCCGTCGGCTCGCGGCCCTTCTAGCGATCCGGGCCCCCTCCGTCGATCTAGAAGCCCTTCACGTTAGCCCAGCCAATGGCCCTCAACATATTCCAGAGGGCACTCTCCGTTGACTCTGGGCCCTCTTCATTGGCCTGGGACACTTTCCGTCAGTCTGGGCCCTTCACGTGGGCCCTTGCGGCCCCTCAAGGCGGTCGCCTGAAGGACCCTCTCCGACACTCCAGGGGGCGGCTGCCTCCTTCGCCCCCCCCCTGGGCACGCCACTGTGCCACTAATGTGGAGATAAATGACCATATACTAGTTCATGATAAGTGTCCAGGTCGGGATATTCGAACTCATGCTTGGGGCCTGTGTCCAGACCGATTCGTCACTCAAATTACTTCCCGATGTGCCAAGCCTTAGTGCATTTGATATTGGGATGCGGGTGGCAACAAAAAACAGCTTCCTGGAAGAACAACAACCATGAGATATAAAACAGACCGATGGTTAGCAAAGTTCAGCGTAACTAACAGCGGATAAGGGGCGGACAGTACAGGCCTGCCGCCGACACAGCAGGGAAGCCAGCGAAGGACAGCATAACCCACAGCGGACACGGGGTGGACGGTACATGGGTACAGACCTGCCGCTGATACCGCAGGGAGGCCAGCGAAGGTAGGCGTGACCCACAGCGGACACGGGGTGGGCGGTACATGGATACAGGCTCTACCGCCGACACCGCAGGGAGGCCAGCGAAGGTAGGCGTGACCCACAGCGGACACGGGGTGGGCGGTACATGGATACAGGCTCTACCGCCGACACCGCAGGGTGACAAGCGAAGGTAGGCGTGACCCACAGCGGACACGGGGTGGGCGGTACATGGATACAGGCTCTACCGCCGACACCGCAGGGTGACAAGCGAAGGTAGGCGTGACCCACAGCGGACACGGGGTGGGCGGTACATGGATACAGGCTCTACCGCCGACACCGCAGGGTGACAAGCGAAGGTAGGCGTGACCCACAGCGGACACGGGGTGGGCGGTACATGGATACAGGCTCTACCGCCGACACCGCAGGGTGACAAGCGAAGGTAGGCGTGACCCACAGCGGACACGGGGTGGGCGGTACATGGATACAGGCTCTACCGCCGACACCGCAGGGTGACAAGCGAAGGTAGGCGTGACCCACAGCGGACACGGGGTGGGCGGTACATGGATACAGGCTCTACCGCCGACACCGCAGGGTGACAAGCGAAGGTAGGCGTGACCCACAGCGGACACGGGGTGGGCGGTACATGGATACAGGCTCTACCGCCGACACCGCAGGGTGACAAGCGAAGGTAGGCGTGACCCACAGCGGACACGGGGTGGGCGGTGCATGGGCAGTACAGGCCTGCCGACAACACCGCCACGCTCGCAGACAAATCGCTGCTCGGTCGTCGCACAAACTTCCGGGACAGCGCGCTCCAGCCCAGTTCCAAGGGCATCCTTTCAGACTTTGAGTCCTTTGAGTCTCAACTGACGACCGCGGTCCTTCCTTTTCATTGGCGCCTCCAGTGAAAGCTGTCGTCTTTGCCCGACACGTGCCGTCGCGATCACAAAGGGTCCACACCTGGGAGAGGGAGGACTGGCCTTGGCCGCCACTGTCGCCGCCATCTGTCGTGGCTCTTGTGGCTCTGTCAGAACGCGCATCTGTCTCGTGGCTCTGTCAGAACGCGCATCTGTCTCGTGGCTCTGTCAGAACGCGCATCCGTCCGACGGCGACCGGTCGTCCGCAAGCCTGGCTGCACACCAACAGTTCTGCACGCGACATGCACCGACGCTATAGATAACGCGCGTGGTTTCGATGGAACCCTCTTGTTTGCTAAGAACTGACCAATGATTATGCTACTGAGCAGTGGCGCAGCCAGGATTTTCTTAAGGGAGACCGACGAAGAAAAAAATCGTGAAACAGAGAATGCCTGCGGCGCGTGAAGCTCGTCCAAAAAATGTTCAGCGTTGCGCGGTGAAAATATACAAATTTCCTTTTTGATTTTGAGTAATTTTTGTTGCTAAGGGGTTGAGAGCAGGACCCCGGTCCCCTTGGCTGCGCCTCTGCTACTGAAAGATCGCCCGCCCCCCATGGGCGTCCGAGTCGTTCATTACCACTCAGTGGTGAGGATTTGCGTTGTCTTCACATTTTATCACATGCCGCCCTGTATAGGTTAGATTTCCCTAGCTGCCTTAATTCCCTACTGAGTAGCAAATTCTGGCGGAGCGAATCTAGAAGACAAGATCAAAATAACTTGGGTGGGCAGAGCCTTGGTAAATGCAAAAAAGTGAATCATGGAAGATGAAATTCTGATGTATCAGGACTTTATGAATCTTCCAAGCCGTTGCCAAGTTATAGAAGGAAATTGATAAATTTGCAGATTGAGAAATGAGGCAAGCCACAACTTGTTATAACACACAAGGCAAGCAAACGGCGGCGCTATTTTCCAGTCAGAGGGGTTCTTCTCTCCGATCAGAGGGGGTGCCGCAGAAAGGCGTGGCGACGAGTCCCCCCCCCCCCGCCTACTACCCGATGACCACTTTGTTTTTTCGCTACTTTCTTGTTTACTCTCTTTTCTATTCGAGTCATAAAATCATGGAATTGAAGGCTTTAGTAAGTGAACGGAAGTGATATTTCAACCAATATTTTGGATTTTTCGCTCACCTTGTAAAAAAAACAGGGAAACATAACTTTCCATCAAAAAGAACACCAACAAATCCACAAAAAGACATGGACTACGTCATGAGTCTTGACCAAGCCTATGCATTGAAGGCGATCAGAATTTCGCCTGCTTCGTTACAAGTTTTGCGCTGGAGGTGAAATTCTTGACGGGAACAACGGAATAATAACTATGCGAATAAAGCAATGGGAAAGTTTGGAAAAAGCTCCCGGGTTTGTTGTCCTTGCCAATTTCATACTGTACCTACCACGGCCCGCTCAAATACTTCTTTGGGACTTCCCTCATCTTTCTTCAAACGTTCCCGTGCCAATGGGAAACTCCAACTATGGCTAGAGTAGAACTGGAGTGTCAGAGCCGACAGCAGCATGGCAGAACTGGTACCGAAACAGTAGCACAAGCTTCGAGAGTGGAAGGACCCACAGCTGATCATAATAACCTATGGGTTGGATTATTTCTCAGATGCAAAAACCGCTATCACCTTAACTTCCGGTCAGTACATCTAAGCGCATGAAGCGTAGCTTGGCACCCATCCGGATTAGTCCCTTTGTCATATTTTGACTCTCCCAGCCCTTGTATTGCTGGCTCTCAATAATCCGTTTTACATTCGTCCCTGAATTCAGTTGATTCAGTTCTAGGCCCGACACTGCAAGTGTAGTGCCAGTCATATTACTATATGTCTAGCCCTACTACCCTAGCTACCGCGGCCTATTTCTGCTGCTGCTGGCCCCAGCGTTGGAAATACCAGCCCTTTCTGGATTGAGATATGGAAAGGACGAGTTCCTCTTACACAATTATACCATGGTATGGAACAATGACCTTGACCCGTATCAACACAGCTCCCTGGTTACGTGAATCAGCAGGCCAGTCGGATGATAGCGTGCAAGGGAGTAAAGCTACTCTAGCTACTCCCCAGAGTGTCGTAAAGTAAAACTCAGGATTTCTGACCCACACTGGCCCAATCCTGTTGGCCCACACCTAACCATGCTACCTTACGCCCCTCGTCCTTCATATCCCAGGCCTAGTCGCATTACCCTACGTCCAACCCTGCTATCCAAGGCCTAGCCCTGATACCCAGGCCCAGTCTTGGTACCCCAGGCGCAGCCACGGAGCCGCAGGCCGTCCTGCTATCCGCATTCTAGTCCCTGGCGGAGCGCGCCGCCACAGGACGTGCCGCGCGTGGTTGGCCGGCAGACACGACCCGGCCGCGGCCGAGGCGGCGCCATTTTCGGCGGCGCAGTGCGCCGGCGCCGGCCGCTGCCTGGCGGCGCTCCGCTCCGGGTTGATGACACGCCGGCCAGCCGCGCCGTCTGCGCCGGCCGCCGAGCCGCGCCGCTCTGCCGCCGCGCCACCGACGTCACTGTACCTCTCACCGACACACGGCACCAGCAGGCGCCGCGCCACCGACGTCACTGTACCTCTCACCGACACACGGCACCAGCAGGCGTCGCGCCACCGACGTCACTGTACCTCTCACCGACACACGGCACCAGCAGGCGTCGCGCCACCGACGTCACTGTACCTCTCACCGACACACGGCACCAGCAGGCGTCGCGCCACCGACCTCACTGTACCTCTCACCGACACATGGCACCAGCAGGCGCCGCGCCACCGACGTCACTGTACCTCTCACCGACACACGGCACCAGCAGGCGTCGCGCCACCGACGTCACTGTACCTCTCACCGACACATGGCACCAGCAGGCGTCGCGCCACCGACGTCACTGTACCTCTCACCGACACACGGCACCAGCAGGCGTCGCGCCACCGACGTCACTGTACCTCTCACCGACACACGGCACCAGCAGGCGTCGCGCCACCGACGTCACTGTACCTCTCACCGACACATGGCACCAGCAGGCGTCGCGCCACCGACCTCACTGTACCTCTCACCGACACACGGCACCAGCAGGCGCCGCGCCACCGACGTCACTGTACCTCTCACCGACACACGGCACCAGCAGGCGTCGCGCCACCGACGTCACAGGACCTCTCACCGACACACGGCACCAGCAGGCGTCGCGCCACCGACGTCACAGGACCTCTCACCGACACACGGCACCAGCAGACGTCGCGCCACCGACGTCACTGTACCTCTCACCGACACACGGCACCAGCAGGCGTCGCGCCACCGACGTCACAGGACCTCTGGCCACCGACACACGGCACCAGCAGGCGTCGCGCCACCGACACTCAGTCACCGCTCCCATTGTCCTAGTTAAGGACATGACGTGCAAAGGATGGGAGTTGGGGAGTGTGCCGGTCTCTCCTCGTCCAACGGCTGGGCGGCGATGCCAGTGAAGTTTGCCAAGTCCACCGAAAGTGTGGGGCAATGCTGGTACATGGCACTTGTTTTCGAGGTAGCGCTGTTCTACGCATCACTATGTAGGCCGGATATTAAATATAAAAACATGGGCGGTACTCAACAAAATGCAGGCTGTTAACGTTCACCCAGAGTGGATGGGGGGGGGGGCGGTTGGACGCACATTCTGCCCCCAGTGTTTCTGGAACAATGTTGGAACGGAGCGGAATGCAGTGCCCAATGTTGGAACGGAATGCAGTGCACTGACATTTTAACCACATTTTAAACATCCTTTGTAAAGCTCAGGCAATTTCTGTTCCGTGGCCTAGGTCAGGCCAACGAGGTAAATATCCAAAAAGTCGACCCTATAAAATGTGACGTGGGGCACACTAATTTGCTCAAAGGGGTCACGGTAGCTCAGTACGTAGCGCGTTGGACTCTTGATCGGAAGAGCATAGGTTCGAATCTTACAACCGGCGGCATTGCCGAGTTCAACCGCGACCAATCGGCGTGAGAGGTTGGCGACGCCATATGGCCTAGCAGCCGAATGCAACGTAGGATAACGTAAGGTTCCCCCCGTTCTTCCTCCCCGATTTGCTTGGCACGTCCAAAATGACAGCATGTTACAATATGAACATTTTGATATTTCAGTTTTACAGAAAAGTACATCTCAATGAAATGAAGTTATCTTAATTTTGTGTTATTCTTACGTTTGAAGTCAACTGTCCTAGGTTATAACGATATTTGTAATCCGAAATATCGTCCTCAATACTCCCCACAATATATGCCTGGCCCCATGGGTGTTGTTTCGTATACTTTTGCGGGGAAGCGTCCCCCCAATGCTGGCTTTGTCCCCTCCCAATAATTTAAACTTTTAACATGGGAACCTATGGAGTGTGCCCCTCCCCAATCCATTTACCGATTTGCTTTCGCCAGAACTATCTTAGAGTAAATCTTTCAGATACATATTAAAGGGTTTATAAGAATGATAATGATATATCTGGGATGACCCATTTGTTTAACAATTAATGAGCTTTCGGAGCTCCTAGTGGCTCCGTCGTCAGATGGTATATTCAAAAAGAAGACAATTAAGGTTTTTCACAAACTTTCAAAAGGTAAAACACAGAACACGAGCAGTGAGCAATGCGGAAATTCAATGCCCGGGCATTGGAGAGCGCCTGGAACGCCGCCTGACGCCCCTGGGAGTTATCATCGCTCATGCGTCTGGTCAATCCTTACAAACAAACTGTGCCAACGTCTCAAAGACCGAAGAGATGGGGAGGGGGTGACAAAGCTCGGGAACCATTTACCGCCTAAAATGCGAGTGCAACGCAACGTACATTGGCGAGAGTGGTCGGTCGCTGGACAAGCGCCTGACGGAACACCCGCTCTCTCTCTCTCTCTCTCTCCAAGGCCCAACCAGAAAAGTCCGCAGTTGCTGAACACACTGTAGATACTCGGCACGATATCTATTGGAACGACGTGGAGATTCTGGGACGCGAAACACAGTTTAGGAGAAGGAAGCTGCTATGATCTTACCATATTAGAAAGTCGCGACCAGAGCTGAATCGGGATAGGAGATAGGGGTACAGTTGAATGGTCGACCATCTGGAGAGTGGCTAATGTTGACGGGCAGTAGTCTTGGGAGAGGGATGGGGGAGAATTGGGGAAGTGTCAATTGTGATGTATTATTTATTTTACTACGTGGAAGTTTTAAGTGTGATGTTTACAGTCTCTGCCGTGTTTTGTTGTGTTGAAGTGCCGCATTCCTCACTGCTCGTGTCCTGCGCTTGAAATGTTGTGAAAACATTATTGTCTTCTCTTTGAATATACCATCTGACGACGGAGCCGCTAGGGGCTCCGAAAGCTCATTAATTGTTTTTAAAAATTGGTCATCCCAGATATATCATTATCTGAGAGTAAGTAATCATTGCGTCAAAACGGCCATGGATGGTCACCATAGTTCGGCCAAGGTCAACGATCCCGGTGACATCACAGATATATAGTTGTTATCAAGATTTTTCCAGTGAGCTTAGAACATGAGCAAATTAAATTGATTCACCACACCACTCAGTTTGCCAAAATTACTTTTGGTGATATTACGACGTCTAGTTGGTGTTGATAGTTCGCATGTACTCTATTTGTTCATACAAGTGCACCTCAATTTGCATATACAGACTATATCTTAGCATAGGCTGGATGGCGAGACAATGAAAAAAGGTGCGGTGACCTAGCACACACACGACTAAATATTGCATTGTCAGCGCGCTAACCGGGCACGATCTGTCCTGTTGATAAATGGTCCCGTCTATTGCAATCTTCCATTGGTCAAGAATACCTCCCACTACCAATATCGTGATTTCCGGTTCATTATAACTTGTCGAGATGAGCATAGTTTCTATCACATCTGTACCACCAATAACCTCTTCTAACTTCTCTCCTCATCTCTTTTCTTCTATTTGACCCAGCCAATACATTCCTTCGTTGGAATCTACGCATTCACATCAGCTCCAGAAACCAGTTGCAAGATAAGCTCCAGAAGCGAGTTGTTAGATAAACTCGAGAAGCGAGTTGCCAGATAAGCTTCGGAAGCGAATTACCAGGTAAGCTTCGGAAGCGAATTACCAGATAAGCTTTAGACGCGAGTTTTCTGATCGGTTCAGAAAGTGAGTTGCTCGATTAGCCTCAGAAGAGTTGCCAGATCAGCTCCGGAGGAGTTATCGGACCAGCTCCAGAGGCACCGATAGCTCCTGAGGACGCCATGAAATGTCCTCGGGGTCCGCGGTGCTTCTCGGGGTGCCCCGGATGCTCCGGAGGGTGCTCTGGTGCCATCAAGGGGAATTATGTGCATCTCCGGTGCCCTGGAAAGCGTGGAGAGATCTGACATTTCGCGCGGTGCGCTATCTTGGCAATTCCACCGGAGCGCCCGAATACATTCACAGGGCACCATGGAATGGTGCGCTACCGGGGTCGCCGCGCGCCGGTGCCCTGGAAGTTCTAAAAGGTACCCTGGGAGCCAGGACGGGGTGCTGTGGCAGCTGCAGGGTTAATTCTGGTAACCAGGCCTTGAAAGCACCATAAAGAGGGAACTATTATCTAGGGGTGCAGTTCGAGCTACAGGTGTGCTACCCAAGCAGCTGTCAGGGAATCTCTGATAGGTACAGAGTAGTGTTTCTCCAGCAGCTGTCAAGGGGGCAGCTGACAGCTACAGAGGGTGCACTGGCGCCCGCAGACCGCTGCACCTTTGACGGCACCACCCGACAACTCTGACGCTTCGTCATTCTATAGCAGTAATGGGTGCCTTATGTGTCCATTGATGGCGAAGAGCGAAGAAACACGGAAATTACCAACCGGCTCCGGCAAGGCCGTGGGGGTAGCCCCTTCGCTACCACTTTGGATCCATACCGGAGGTGGCTTGTTTATTCATCTAGCATTTATTGTGATTGATATATTTCCTTAAATGGAGTAAAAAATTCCTTTTTCTGAAAATATATCGTTAGGTGTTGTACAAATCCCATTTTAAAATATGCAATGCATTTTTTGGCTAAGGGGGAATGGCAGGCCCTCGGCACCCCCACTTGGCTGCGCCTCTGACTTCACTGCGATTGCTTAAAAGAAAGACATAAAATGCCTTTTTCCCTCCTCAGACTGAACTCGTGTCTGCACTTTGCACATATTTGGTGACAACGGTGAATAATAGTAAATAAATATATTATACTCCGTAATCAGGGGCTGATCCAAGAACTCTGATGGCGGGAGGGCACTTGTCTGGAGGGGCACCACATCTACGGAGAGGCACCAATTCTAAGGAAGGGCACCATTTCCCCGGGGGAGGGGGAGGGGTGGCACTGATTTTGAAAAGAAGAACGTTTGAACTAGTTTCACGTGCACCATCAAACCATGGGATCACTGTGAAATTGATTGACGGGGAGGGCACGGGAGTTGATTTCTGAAAATTATTGTGAGTGCAGAATACATGAAGGCAATAGGCAGGCCCAAATGCATTAGGTGGGCACACTGCATAGCAATAGGCCCCCATGTGAAAAGCTGAAATTATTGGGGGAAAGACAACATTAAGGGGGCACTTTCCCCTCAAAAGTATGTATAACAACAGCCCTGGGGAGGGGCAAATGACATTTGTATGGCCAGTTTCCTCAAAAGCTCTTTTTATTCAGTGTACGCCATTGGCACAATGGTTAAGATTCGGTTTGATTGAAGGATGGAGGAAAATAAATGATTGAGGAGGAAAGTATATACCCTTAGCGTATATGAAGTGACAACCCTGCATGAAACCAAAACATTTGACCCACAAATATCGGCGGCGCCACGCGCTTTGGCTAGAGGCGGACGGTGGAGGAGGAACATGGTCGCTTTGAGGTCCACATTTTCCATACAACGCCCATAGGCGTAATGTTAAAATTCACGTTTCGGGGGATGTCAATGCGTCCCCGTCCTCCCCTCTGGCGTCCCATGCCCACAACCACACAATAGGCCGGGGACGTTTCATACCCATACAGCGTTTGTATCAGGTCAGGACGTTTGACCCACAGCTGTAGTTCCCCAATGTCTGGGGAACAACTGCATTGCCGGACAGGAGGAACATGGTCGCTTTGAGGTCCACATTTTCCATACAACGCCCATAGGCGTAATGTTAAAATTCACGTTTCGGGGGATGTCAATGCGTCCCCGTCCTCCCCTCTGGCGTCCCATGCCCACAACCACACAATAGGCCGGGGACGTTTCATACCCATACAGCGTTTGTATCAGGTCAGGACGTTTGACCCACAGCTGTAGTTCCCCAATGTCTGGGGAACAACTGCATTGCCGGACGTGGACTTTCGACTCGCTTCCATTAGCCCCTGACGTTTCAGCCGCTGTTCGGCGGCGGGGAGACACCAGAGGCGGTGGTAGGATCACGGCCGACGAGATTTGTGCCCACCGGAGACGCGCGCTTACCTGACGAGCGCAACCTGGGTGACCGTCTGCTGCGCTGCCGCACCACCGCACCCTCCCGCTCAGCGATCGCGCCGCCCGACGGACTGAGCGCCGGCGAGCGTCCCGGCCCCACGTAAAAACTCACCCATGTAGACACCAATGACCAAAGGCCGTCACGGCTTGGCGGCGTTTTATGTTGGCGTTGGTCGCTGACTGCGCACAGTGTCATAGCGGAAGCGGATTGCGATACCGTCGCAACTGGCATGGTTCGTCACCATAGCAACAGCAGAGAAGAATTGCTGCGGTTGGCAAAGTGCGCATCTGAGCCCAGGTCGTCAACTTTATGTCTAGTTTTCCTTGTCCGTGTTAGACCTTGACAAGGCTGCGGGTAGGGCCTCCGTGGCAGCCGCCAACGTTCGACGCACCATCTGTCGGTCAAACGACCAACTAATGGCCTTGTTCTCTCGTCGGCCACTTCTGCCTTACCACGAATCCAGAAATTGGGATCGCAGCACAAAACCAACCGCCACTTGTTCGCAGCATAACCATGGGTATGGTGTGGCTATCTGTTGCGAGGAGATCGAGCCTCTCGAATGTTCGGTAGAGTCCCTTCAATAATTTCATGTTTTCACATGGAACTGCACGCGCAAGTCCCCCAAATGCAGTGGCGGATACAGGGTGTGGGGGCACTGGGAGGGAAATGGCACCCCTCTCACGACTTCGCGCCCCTTAAAGGCACCAGATACGTCTCCTGGAAGGAACCGACTGCACACATCAAGCTATTCTCCGCCAGACACCTGAAAAAAAAATCGGCACAGCTCGAGAAAGGAAATGACGCTCCTAGAGGCACCTACTCCCCTGGTAAGCATTTCTGGATACGCGGCTGCTGCGATGCGCTTTCATCTCATGAGATGGAGAATTACCAAGCCTTGAAATGTACTACGGTTCGGCCCGGAAGACAGATGTTCACGCATGTGCAGACAGCATACTCTTGTTTACCTGTGGGCGTCAGTGCAACTTCCAGTCTCGTAATGCTTTCACGAAGTGTCTTGGTAGAGATGGTGCTTTCCAGATGTCGTCTTCGTGCAGACAGCTATGAAAGCGTCCAAACGGAGGTGATGATATCAAGTGACTAGCTAAGACACTCGAAATATTTGGTATGGGACAATAATCACCTTGCAGGTCGATCATTTTCATGCAATGCTAATGGTATTAATGTTCACAGTTGGCGAGCAATAGGGAGCGAAATGGTTCCGTGCATCATGCCTCTCCTCCCGGGTTACGTACATTGATGTTAGAATAAATATGAAACGTGCCAAGGTTGTAGAAAGCGCACGGATGGTATAAGGAAGCTTTTTAAGTGTCTTTAAGTAATACGTAAGTAATACGTATACGTATATTTAATACGTCTTTAAGTAGAATTGTCCATGTAAAAGCTCACGAGACTACTGCATCCATGTAACTCTCGTTGGCGGCATGTTTTTGTACACCTGGTGGTCAGAGCGCATTAAAACATGGTTTTAGCCGGTCAATCAAGACTTGTCATATCCGCATTTCCATCAAAAATGGATAAGTGCAAGGCCCCATTTTACCCAAGTCCCTCACAGAACGCAAATGATCGAAAATGCTAAAATGATCTATCTAAAATGATATGGAAACACAATAATAACCCAAAGTAAGATGCCAATACCAATTATTTTGCCAAATCTTTTGCCATCCAAACCCGAGGTGCTTGTGGAAATTGGGTAACGTTTTATTTGGGCTTCAAACGAGTTGAAAATATATTTCTGGAACCGCCGAAAACCCCGCAAGACCATTTTTTTATATCCAACTCATACAAGTTTTCAAAAGTGAAGATTATGAATGGACATTGCACAAGACACGTGGAGACCGGGTCGAGTTGATACAATTTTGGCAAACCCAAGATAACTCACCACTTTGGAAGGGTAGCGAGGAGACAGCCACATCCTCTGGGATTTCCACCAGAGAGCCAAACATCACGCAACTACCGGTTCATCAACTTACCCCGCTATAGGGGTAAGTTATTACTGACGATGGGGTAGGTTGATAAAATGTAAGTTAAATCAAAGATATTATATATAGGTGACATTACTTTACGCTATCTGAAAGAACCATGTTTCACCTTTACAGTAAAAATGCTGTTTGAGTCCTGGCTAACCATAGCTCATGGTTTATGCCATCTATGGAATGCGCAAACGTTCATTCCGTAGATGGACTTTTTCCTTCGTTTAGTCTTTTCCATCAGGTGGTAAATTCCCGTAGAAATATTAAATATGGTTATCTTGTAACAGTTTTAGCAAACACCTGAATACAAATAGATTTATGTGGTTATTTTATTCCATTACCAGTCCGCAAAACGTTGAAACAGGCTGAGGTTCATACCGGCTGATTAAGTTGATGCATGATGTATCAATGATTGAAATTTTACTTTCGACCCAAAAAATGTGCCATATCGTCACCATTCCGCGGCCGCGGGTCGAAAGGACTTGAGCTTGTTCTTGCGGCGAGAAGAACAAGCTCATAGCGCCCATAACGCCCATAGCAGCATGTGTGGTAGCCATGGCATCCGGCTTCATACTTTTGGAGAAAATTATGTTGTATCAGCCATCCCGTGTATCATATAGCCCTGGTCTCCCCTATATTCGCTACCTACCTATCAATAGGTACTTCAAGCCTAGTAATAGCCTTCAATAGGTACCTGAAACTGGAAGAATTCATTTTGATACCTCCATGAACGCAGCCGATCATTTTGAAGAGAATGCGAAATCAAAAGCTTTCCGCTAACAAAAAAAAAGGTAGTTGCAAGCGTCCAATTTGCATGGTGAAGCAAAGTCTTGGGCTGCTAAATTAGTGCCTTCCGATGCTATGAATGCCTTCGCTGTCCACCGACGTTCGGCGTCGGAAGTGGGGGAGTGGAGTTACGTTTTAGGTCACTTCTGAAGTCACTTCTTCTGCCGCCTCGTTAGCTCAGTTTGTGGGAGCGCTGACCTGCACTGGTCTCCCCTGTCCTGGCCGCTCCCGTAGCTCAGTTGGTGAGAGCACTGACCTGCACTGGTCTCCCCTGTCCTGGCTTCCCCGGTAGCTCAGTTGGTGGGAGCGCTGATCTGACACTTGTCTCCCCTGTCCTGGCCGCCCCGGTAGCTCAGTTGGTGAGAGCGATGGCCTGCACTGGTTCCCCAGTCCTGGCAAGGCAGGGTTACAGTCGTTTCACGCCCCCGCATTTAGCCCCCGGCTGGGAGCGTCAGTTAACAACTGGCCCGATACGGCCAGGGACGAGCTACCGAGGCGGCCATGTCGGCGTGTTGACGCCACTTTAAGCTCTCGGTCAAAATTTTGCCGTTGAGCTGGGATTCCCAAGTTTTAACAAAAAATCCATGGGATTGACCCATCAAATTGCATGGGATTGTCCTTGTCAGGATGTGAAACATTCCCCATGAGACAGTCGTGCGGGAATCCCATGCGGTTCCCTATGGGAATCCACCATGGGATTCCTACAGTCCCAGAGGGATTTTATACTATTCCCAGTGTGAATCCTCTAGGGATTCCCACTAGGAAATCCCAGTGGGGGAAGCCCAGACCCCAGTGGGATTTATGAACCAGCATAAATCCCACTGGTCTTCCCAGAGCATGTCCATGCAAACTGGATGAAACGACGTACGACACGCATATATTGAAAGACAAACGGACGATATTTGACGTATACTTATGAGGCGTTTTCGAAAGGTCAGCCAACGTGTTGCATCTCAGCCACTCCCGGTGCTCCCACCATTGGGGTCGACGATTTGGCGACTATTGAAAAGCGGCGTTGGCGCATGTCTGAGTCATGGAGTTTACTCCTTACATTTCAGTTGGCAAGCAAAATAATATTTAAAAAGTAGGGCTTAAAGTGGGGTAATATATAATGAAGAATAAAGCTAAGCTTTATAAAAAAAAAAAATGTTACCTAGTCTAAGCTCCTGCTTCGAAAAAACAATTAAGATTAAAAGGGTATTATTGCTGTTTAAGGTAACTACAGGATACGTTTAGCACACATTTTACCTCCCTGAGGCAAACAAAGGGTTAGGTTTGGTTAGAAATGGTTAGGTTAAACTTTTTCCTTTAGACCAGATATAGCATTTCAGGAAAAAATAAATGTAGAAACACGTCTCTGAACACGATGAAGATGATGGAACCATTCGCTCTTGTGGGAAATGCACCCAACATTTTTGGACATTCTTCAGGATTTTAATTCCTATTGTTAAAGAAGTTTTTTTTGTTGATTACAATGAACATTCTCTCAACTTGCGTGTTTGGATAGTGTAAAGACGGGCGCTAGATAACCACTAGCAGTTCAGGCGCCCTTAAGCCCAAATAAACAAAGGATAGTGTAAAGAAAAACGTTGGAAAATTTGTGATATTTTTAAGATAAAAAAGGAACTTGTTTTCTTCCAAAGCAGTTTGTGGTAGGTTAGGTTAGGTTAAGCCAGGCTTTTTCTTAATTTGGAAAATTTTAGGAAAACAAATTGTTTGAAATTTGTCAATTGTATTTTTCATAATTTTGCTTCTCTAAAGGGGAGCTTCGACTAGGATAAGCTAGGCTATGTTATTTTTTTAATCATTGCTTGTATGCTATGTTACCTAATTCAAAGCCATTTTCCTAGTATTATTTTACTCACAAACTAAAAAGTAAGAATCTGCACAGAAAATGAGTGGTCCCATCATCTTAGTCACGTTCATCAACACTGCATTGGAAGGAATATAACTTCCAAGAATTCATAAAACACCTTAAAGCATAATTTTCCCAGCAAAACTTGTGATTCATTCATCCTGTGAACAACCTAAACGATAATAATATTGTTGTTAAAACCACCTGCTGTACAAAAGTGCGAACATGCCCTGGCAGCTGCCAGAGAACTAGTTCTAGAGACGAAGGCAACCATGTCAGCGTAGGTTTCAGAAAATTATATGTTTTTTTTTCTGGGGGGGCACAATACACAAAGGTAATGGGGAGGCTAAAACGGATTGGTGGCATACCTTATAGGGTGCCATGTTAAATGTTGAAATGATTGGGTGGGGACAACCAACATTGGGGGGGGGGGAGGCAAGTGCCCTCCCAAAAACATACAATGCTACACCCCTGTATGTAGGAGTATTATTGCAGTTTAAATTAACCAAGGGACAAATGTTACACACAGTTTACTTTCATACAAAGGGATTAGGTTTTGTTAGGTTAGGCTAGGCTCTTTTCTAAGTCAGAAAACAAATATCGAACAACGTTTTTTTTCTGATATTTTAATGAAAAAGAATTTGTTTTCCTTAATAAAAATCAGGTTGTAGTACTTTATGTTAGCTTAAGCCAGGCTTTTTCAGTTTTTTTTCTTCAAAAACAGCTCAGGCTAGGTTAGGTCCAGTTAGGTCTTAGGTGTTTTGAATTAGGAAATTTTTTAGAAAAAAATGTTCAGAAGTTTTCCATTAAATAAGGTTTTCTTGCATGGAAGGCTTGGTTAGGTTAGGTTATGTTGCACTCTTCCTTATTTTGAACATTACTTTTCGTGCTATGTTACCCAACTCCAAGCCCCTTCGTGGGTGTTATTTTGCCTCCCAACTCAAAAGTATGATTTGCAGAGGACATGAGTGGTCACATCACAATTATGCTAAGCCCATTCATAAACATTGCATTATAAAAAGAAATTTCAAGAAATCAAAAATTACCTTTGGCTGCAAATTCACCTAGGTATCTAGGTACCTATTTAGCTATCACAATCATGATCAGCGCCCCAAATCACCAGTTCCAGGTAGTTCCAGTAGCATTCTATTTCGACATCAACTACTTGATCAACCTGGTTCGATATACCGAACCAGGTGATGACAGCACTACTGATATCCTGCAATATGTCGCTATAAGCCTATCACATCACGCCACGTCAGTTTTTCTCACCATTTCGTGTACTTAATGATTGTCCACTTGTCATCAGTTCAAATGCAGCCTTATTATACATAGGCAGCATGGTCCATGCTTTTTGCGATTCCTTTTCAGGTTCTTGCCTTGCCCTCAAACGAACAACCATCACCATCGTCACCACACTATACATTTACACGTGTCTGTGAATCTAATATCATTGACTATCGTTTTGTAATGTTCGTAAGATAGAAGGCTAGCCCGTGCGAACCTGACACAAAAAGATTCAAACAGGCCGGCCGGTACCAAGCTGCCAATCAATCGAAGTAGCATCAGCGATGATTGGTCCTCCACTGTGAAGATCGCCAATGCCGTTCTAGCCACTGTTCTGACTATTTCAGAATCACGTATTTTACCTGACATATTGAGTTTCTGCATGACTGATTAAGCTCTTATTTAATTATTCGTTGGTCTCGGCGCAGCTCGCTATACCGCACTTGAAATTTCGTAGACCAGTCTCTGGCCAGGTTAGGGACGGTTGCCTAAAAAGGGAAACATCCTGGATGCCTGAGGGATCGGGCTCCTAAAGGTCTGGACGGGGTTCCCGTACGTTATACGGGACTGCCCCAATTCTACGATAGGACTGTTCTTGTTTTCCCATGGGATTCTGTCTATTTCAATGGGATTTGGTTTTCCTCATGGGACAATCCAAGTTTTCCTCCATGGGACATATGGGATCCCATATGTCCCATGGAGAATAAATACCAATCTCATGGGATTTTTTTCACTAGGGTTTGTGGATCGAGTGGTGGGGCCAGAGTTCACGCACTGCTGATAAGTAGATCTCGGGTTCATAAACCCATCCCAGGAAGAATTCGGACTAAATGGGCCTCTAGGCGCAAAGGGTGTCAGCTATATATAGTGTGCTTAAGACCTTAGGCGTGATTGTCCCTAAAGCATATTAGCGACCCCTATAGTGTGTTGGGGGTCCGAAAGCATTTTGGATCCCTAATGTAAGAGAGTTAGTTTTTGAGCGTCTTGATCCCATATAATTCAGCAATACCCCTTCGTTCATGGCGCGACAAGTCCCCGGCTCCGAGACTGGCGTCGGCCTGTCTGCTGCCTACGTCAGCAGCCACCGCCCGAACGGAGACGTACATTGGACCTTGTACCTTCCCCTCCCTCCTTCCGGCTGACACCCCGCCAGCCAGGCGCCAGAGACGTGACCTCTATTCGACCGGCGCGTACCGCCGCCGTCGTTAATGCTAGATGTGACTGTGTTCACATAAAGTTATACGTTTGGCTGTCCCGCAACCGTAATTTATATAATCCCGTAAGCCTTGCGATTGTAAAAGTGTACCGTAACACATCCGTACCGTAAACGTAACACATCGTCACCGCCACTAGAAACAGACCATTTCCCCTTCTAGAAGGCCGTCGACATGGATGTGACGTCAAGGAGGGTTCTGCGCCCTCGACCAATCCGCTACCGGGGGTCTCCCGAAGTCACTAGCGGCCGTGCGGCAGTCGGTCTTGAATCCTCTGAGCGAGCGGATCGCTGCTACGCGTGCGCGCTTCCCAACTAAATTCGGCTTCTAAATTCATAGGAAAGGCAGTATCACGGCTTACCTTCCGAGGAGAACGTACTGTACGGTGTCTGTAGTTATCGTGATCGTGGAGTGCTGCAGTGCAATACAGGGCAGCAAAAGGTACTGGTACTTTCGTGACTGGAGTTATCGCGAACGAAGAGGTTGCTAGACTTTCGCGTGCCAATAAGGACTTTCCTACACTAATGGCGTGTAGGGTTCCAGCTAAAGCGTGTTGGAGTCCCAAAAGCGTGTTCGGGGCTCTTGCAAGATGGTGGGTCCAAAAAGCACATTGGTTCCGCCTAAAGCACATTTGGAGTCCCTTAGAGCTTATTATGAGGCCTCTGGAGAATGTTGAAAGCTCCTACCGCGCGTCCAGCCTCTATGCCGGGTTGGAGGCCCCAAAATTCACGCTTCTTGGTGCTGCAGCACGTCTTTAGGATCTTGGCGCGCTTATAAGTCTCCCAACAAGTTTTAGGGGACCCAGAGGCGCCCCGAATGGTGTGAAAAGGGAATTTTCCCCCTGAGAGGTCGTGAGTCCCCCAAGAACGGCGCCGGGGTTCGGAAAAATCCCACCGGGCCCCATAAAATCACACTGGGGCCCCAAAAAATCGCATCGGTGTCCCTGCAAATGTCGCCTTGGACCCACAAAATCGTACTGAAGCTCCTGAAAATCATATTGGGGCCCCCAAAAGTCGCTCCGAGACCAAAACAATGACGCCAAGGCTTCAAAAAGTGGGATCGGGCCCGTGAAAATACCACTGGGTCCCCAAAAAAGTCGTGCAAGGGACCTTGAAAATTACCCTGGTGCCTCAAACGTTTGGGCCGGCGCCAGAGAAAATTGCGCTGAGAGTTCAAACAAGTCGGCACCTGATAATCAATCTGTGAGCCCAAAAGGTCGGACCAGGGCCCATCTGGAAATTGCGCTGGACCCCCAAAAATCGGACTGGGCCGCCGAAAATCATGCTGGGGACTCAAAAGTTTGCGCTGGTACCCTGCAAATCACGCTGGGGACCCACGCTGTAGTGCCGGGGAACTTGAAAATCACGATGGGGGCACCACAAGGTAGAACCGAGGCACTTGAAAATCACATTGAACCTGGGAGTCCCAAAAAGTTGCGCTGCCGAGCCCCTGAAAACTACGCTTAGGGCTCGACAGGTTGCACCACGGCCCCAAAAGTATCATGGGGAGCCCAACAAAATTAAGCCGGAGCAACGAAAAACAACCCGGGCATGGAAAATTACTCTTGGGCCCCAACAATCGCTCCAAAAGCTTCCAAAACCTGTTGGGGCCCCAAAAGTATCGAGCTAGGTAGTTGGGCCCCAAAACTCTTGCTAGGATCCGAACAAATGACGCTGAGGCCAAAAGAATCCCACTGGAACCCAAAGACGTCGCGCCTCAGACCATGAAAATTACACTGGAGGCCGAAAATGTCGTGCCGTGGTCCCAAATGTCGCAGCTGCCCCCGCCCCCACACGCAAACAATCTTACCCGAAATGCCCTCGATTCAACCTAAAAAATCACGTTAAAGACCCCGGAAAGTCCATCCAGCTCCGGAAAAGAAACATGGCTGCAGGGCATCGGAAAAAGTCGCGCCGGCCCGCGCGACTTTTTGTCGCTGCCCCGGGAGCCCGAAGGAACACGAATTCTTCGGCTCCCGGGAGCCAGAAGAATCGTACCCTCACCGGGGCCCAAAAATATCGCACATGAGGCCAGACAAAAATGTAACTCGGCCCGCCAGTGTCCCTGCTGTCATTGGATAATTTGGTTTAAGTTCCATGCATGGAACAAAAATTTTGAACATGTCCAAAATTTTGGAAGCTGTATGGGAAATTCTAAATTTCACTTTTATAGGATAAAAACAACGTCATGCATTTTTACGATCAAAGATTCCGTCAAGAGCAAACAATTCGTTGAAAAGCTATCGGGATGGGAATAAACAAGTATTATTAGGCTAAAATTGTTGCAGTTTTAGGCACAACTGGAATAACTTGTAGCCTAAGAAAATTTACGCATACCTGAAATTAATAGCTTTTCAGGTGGCTTTCATATGGTTGGTCTCATGCATTAGGCTGTTATTGAGGCTATGTTTGTTCAGATTAAATAGTTTTTTTTTTCTTGGGGTGGGCTAGAGGATTGTATGTCAACACATTATCAAATGAGAGAAACCGTACCATTTGAGAAAAACCATCATGGGTTACAGGAATAACCCATGACGTCACATTTAAATATGCCTTGAAAGGCGAAAGGAGTAGGTTAAGCTCCTGTGACCTTGACTGTTTTTGATAGCGGTGCCATGAATAGCATGCGAAACGATTGTTGAGTGATAAAATATGTCCATTGCTTTTTATTTTGTTCATGATTTTTTGTCCCTGCCCCTAGCTTCGATTCTCTATATTCTCAATTTATTGTTGTAAGAAATAGGTACCATTTGTATATTATTGGGCACGAAAATTACTGCAGGAACGGTGATGGTTTTCACCCTACGCGTTGAGGGCGTAGGGTCTGTTCCTGACCCTGCTCCAATCTGCTCTGAGCAACCTAACTTCCAACATTAATACCAATTATTTCGAGCTATAATGACACAATCTTTACCCTGGCCTCTGCCAGATTCTATGGGGGATATAAAATTGAAATTTTACTTTATACTCCAACTAATTTGAACTTATATTACATTACATACCTACGTAGCATATTGGTGGATATCGACGACTTTGATAACAAAAACCACACAGTGCTTCATCGAACAGCTAAGCAATCAGACTGAAAAAATATATACGGTAATCGAATATTAAGCGTTGCTATGGGGAAAGAAGAAATATAATTGTCGTGCAAATTCGAGAAGCATGCTAGATCTATCGTGTTGCATATCAATCGAAAGTGCTCGAAATCCCAAACAAAGTGACACTACATTTGATTCCGTCTACCCCGTAGGACAATTGTTTATTGGCATCACAAAATTTCGAGCCTATGGGCAGGCCCCTACGATTTTCACCAAAATCTGGCCGGGTATTCAAACAATATGGCTGAAGAAACCTATATGGGAATTGAAAACAAAAAGTTCCTATGGGGAAAGAAGAAATATAATTTTCGTCAAAATTTTAGAAGCATGCTAAATCTATCGTGTTGCATATCAATCGAAAGTGCTCGAAATTCCGAACAAAATGTCACTAATTTGTATTTCGCCTACCCCTTAGGAACAAATATATGGACATCACAAAATTTCGAGTTTATGGGCAGGCCCCAACGATTTTCACAAAAATAACTGTCGAGGCCCGGGTCGGGTAACCAATCAATATGGCTGAAGAAACCTATATGGGAATTGAATACTAAAAGTTCCTATGGGGAAAGAAGAAATATAATGATCGTGAAAATTCTAGAAGCATGCTAAATCTATCGTGTTGCATATCAATCGAAAGTGCGCGAAATTCCAAACAAAATGTCGCGAATTTTTATTTCGCCTACTCCTTAGGAAAAATTATATGGGCATGACAAAATTTCGAGTCTATGGGCAGGCCCCAACGATTTTCACAAAAATCACTGTCTAGGCCCGGGTCGGGTAGCCAATCAATATGGCTGAAGAAACCAATATGGGAATTGAATACTAAAAGTTCCTATGGGGAAAGCAGAAATATAATGATCGTGAAAATTCTAGAAGCATGCTAAATCTAACGTGTTGCGTATCAATCGAAAGTGCTCGAAATTCCAAACAAAATGTCACTAATTTTTATTTCGCCTACCCCTTAGGAAAAATTGTATGGGCATGACAAAATTTCGAGTCCATGGGCAGGCCCCTACGATTTTTACAAATTCACTGTCTAGGCCCGGGTCGGGTAGTGAAGCAATATGGCTGAAGAAACCTATATGGAAATTGAAAACTAAAAGTTCCTATGGGGAAAGAAGAAATATAATTATCGTGAAAATTCCAAACTCATGCTAAATCTATTGTGTTCCATATCAATCGAAAGTACTCGAGCATCCAAACAAAATGCCACTAATTTTTCTTTCGCCTACCCCTGAGGACAAAATATATGGATATCACAAAATTTCGAGTCTATGGGCAGGCCCCTACGATTTTCACAAAAAATCACTGTCTGCGCCCGGGTCGGGTGGTCAAACAATATGGCTCAAGAAACCTATATGGGAATTCAACACTAAAAGTTTCTATGGGGAAAGAAGAATTAGAATATTCACGAAAATTCGGGAAACATGTTAAATATATCTTGTTGCATACCAGTCGAAAGTGCTCGAAGTCCCAAACAAAACAACCCTACTTGTTATGTTATCTGCCCCTTAGGAAAAATTATATGGGTATCTCAAAATTTCGAGTCTATGGGCAGGCCCCTACGATTTTGGAAAAAATCACTGTCTAGGCCCGGGTCGGGCAACCAATCAATATGGCTGAGGAAACCTGTATGGGAATTGAACACTAAAAGTTCCTATGGGGTAATAACAATTATAATATTCTCAAACATTCGAAAAACATGTTAAATATATCTTGTTGCATATCAGTCGAAAGTGCTCGAAATCCCAAACAAATCGACCCTACTTGTTATGTCGTCTGCTCCATAGGACAAATTATATGGGCATCTCAAAATTTCGAGTCTATGGGCAGGCCCCTACGATTTTGTCAAAAATCACTGTCTAGGCCCGGGTCGGGTAACCAATCAGTATGGCTGAAGGAACCTATATGGGATTGAACACTAAAAGTTCCTATGGGGAAAAAATAATTAGAATATTCGCGAAAATCCGAGAAACATGTGAAAACTATCTTGTTGCATATCAATCGAAAGTGCTCTAAATCCCAAACAAAACGACACTACTTTTAATGTCGTCTACCCCTTAGGACAAATTATATGGGTATCTCAATATTTCGAGTCTATGGGCAGGCCCCTACGATTTTGACAAAAATCACTGTATAGGCCCGGGTCAGGCAGTCAAACAATATGGCTGAAGAAACTGATACGGGAAATGAACACTAGAAGTTTCTATGGACACACCACGTCACAGCACACCAGCATCGGACGAGCCTCCGGTCGCCCAATTTTGAGATGCCCATTTAAGTTTTCCTAAGGGGTAGGCAAATTAAACTTTTTTGACATTTTTGGGGGATTTCGAGTACATTCCATTAAAATGCAATAAGATATTACTTAACAAGTTTTTACAATTTTCGCGAAGATTCTAATTCTTATTTCCCCATAGAAACTTTTAGTGTTCAATTCCCATATAGGTTTCTTCAGCCATATTGTTTGACTACCCGACCCTGCCTTAGACAGTCATTATTGTCAAAATCGTAGGGGCCTGCCCATAGACTTGAAATTTTCAGATGCCAATAAAATGTTTCCTAAGGGGCAGACGAAATGAAAAGTATTGTCATTTTGTTTGGGATTTCGAGCACTTTAGATTGATATGCAACACGGTAGATTTAGTATGCTTCTCGAATTTTCACGAAAATTATATTTCTTCTTTCCCCATAGGAACGTTTAGTATTAGGTTACCATATATATTTCTTCAGTCTGATTGCTTAGCTGTTCGATGGAGCACTGTGTGATTATTTTTTATGAAAGTGGTCGATGTCCACCAATATGCTAGGTATGTAATGTAATATATGTTCGAATTAGTTGAAGTATTAGGTAATATTTCAATTTTGTATCCCCATAGAATCTGGCGGAGGTCACAGGTCCAGATTTGCCATTATACCACGAAATTATTGGTATTGCACAATGTTGGAAGTTATCTGCTTTGACGTGCCAATTATAGCCGTTATGAACAGGGTGTTATTTTACCCGCGCCGACTATGCCCCAGGGGCATGCACTAATCATAAAATTATACGTGTTGTGTGGAATTCCCATGGAAAAAGGTTATTTTTTCCGATAGCTGATGTTATGTTCTATTGCTGTGCAAAATTTCAGCGAGATCGAAGGGGCCGTCGATCCCTGCCGAATCACTATTCACTGCCGAATCCCTGCCGAACCCCTGCTGAATCTCTGCTTACTTCCACTACATAGAGCAGCAGGGGCAGCTTGGAGTAGCACAAATGTAGCGCTGAAGATACATTTGCGAAGCGCTTTGTGGGTGCCTCAAATTTTCACTGGACTGTGAGGGAGTTTGTAAGAAAATGTGTTTCAATAATTATTGTGTTATCCTTGAGGATGTAATTTCCTTTCATACAGACATGAACACTGAACTTATCCACACTGAACCACTCCACGTGTCATATATGTAACCACAATATAAGCACAAACAGCAGATTTCTACTTCAAATTGCTCCAGACGTTCCAGTGCTCGTTTTTACCAAGCCTGCTCCAATTTGCAGGCTTGGTATTTTGAGAAATCTCTTCTAATCTCTTCTCTTTTTTGGAACAGGGTCAGGAACAGATCTGTATACTTATAAGGATGTATGTTTATGGGGAATAAATGTGGCACTTTTTGGTGGGCATGATTGAATCTTATGGAAAAGTTCATTTCATTTTTGTCCAAAATTAATGTGTCTTACATGGAACATGGGTAAATTTACATGTGAAGGCATTTGTTAGTTTTGAGGAAGAACTTCCAGTGCCTACCATGTTTATAAACATGATTAAGAGGGTGCTAGGTGGCCAAACCTGGTTGATGCACCATAAATCTCAATTATCCAACCAACCAACCAAATTACTAAGATGATGTGACCACTGATGTGTGTCAGACATGCTTAATTTTAAATGTGTGAACAAAATAATTTAAAAAAATGGAACTTTGAGTGCAGTAATATGCCTGCCTACATGTGATGAAGAATAAACTCATAAAGTATTAAGGCTTAATAAGAGCCACAGGGGCCCATCTGGGTTAAGCCTATTCAGAAAAGGTACTAGAAATGTACATACTCTCACCCCAATCAATCCCTTATCCCAAGTTCCTAGGAAGATATATCCCAGCCTATCTAGCACCACTCACTTGCTACCGCATAACACCCTCAACAATCACAAGCTCCTCCCATCATACCCATCATGCCACCATAGATAATCTCATCAGCATCACATCCCGAAGGAAGGTGCCGAATCCACTGCTAGGCACACCCCCCACAAATTCATAAAGCGTTCAGACTTAATAAGAGACTCACTTGCTATTGTATAATACACTCAACAATTACAAACTTCTCCCATCATACCCATTGTGCTACCATAGACAATCTCATCAGTATCACATCCCGAAGAAAGGTGCTGAATCCACTGCTAGGTACACCCTATATAAAGTTATAAAGTGTTTAGACTTAATAAGAGACTCACTTGCTATTGCATAACACACTCAACAATTTCAAACTCCTCCCAACTCCCAACTCCTCCCTGTCGATCAACCCTCCCTGGCATACAGAAAAACACGCCCCCTATTCTTATAATGATTGTATATGCCATTTTTAATTCATATCCATGATAATAATTCATATCCATGCTGTGCAAAAATATTCCTCTCAAGTATGGTTTGACTTGAGTTTGAACAGTGCTTGTAATGTCCACTTAGCCCCTTCATATTCATCAACTTCATCATGTTCACTTCCTGGTCTTAGTGACTTGATCTTCTGCTGAACATTTTTTCCAGTATGTGTGAAGTTGATGCTCGCTTTCACTCAGGTTCAGTGACACCAATAGTGCAGATGTAACTCACCACATCCATCCACCCACAAATAAAAAACTTCACCATCCTGGTATGCTTTTGGCACATTCAAGTTCAAGGGCATATCCAGGTTCAGGTTTGAAATTAAATTGAGCTGTTCCTAATGTTCCCACCTGGTGTCTCTGTCACAATAATAGCCAATCTACATCTGTCTGCATCTTGAAACCCAGTCATGGGCGCTACATGACCGATGTAGTCGATGCGCCCTAAAGCCCTAATAACTAACTTGAAACCCAGTCACTCATTTTTTTCTCATCTCATACTGGTCACGACCTGTTATATCAAACTGCTTCAATTGCAGAGCACCTGTCATGCTCACCACACACAGGTCAGACAATCTTCATTTCTCAGTCCCACATCACATCACCCACATCACACAAAGAATATTACATAACCATAACCAACAAACATCAGGGGGTTCTACATAAATACCATATTTTTCCATTAGGTGTGCAATTTCTAAAAGGGCACAGTAGTGTGTGGAGATTATCAATGAAAAAATAATTTAAAATGCCTGCTTGTTCATTTCAGCTCAATCTGGACCAAATACTTGACTCACCAATACAAATACTCCTTTTCATGTTTCTTCGATACCATGAATACTACCATGCATGCCACCAGAATGAGAATCACGGCAATTTTCCAGAGATTTTATCTCTGAAGATATTCTTACACTCCAGGTTTCAACTGGATAGAATCAGCTTTGCATGTACTGTGATGGAAATCTGTAGTGGAAATGCAAATATCACTAAGAACAACTGTGAAGTAACACCCACAAACTGACATATATTTTGCTCATCATCGTTGGTGCAAAATGACCACAGCAGTTGATGTGCTGTAAAACCCAAATAACTAACTTCATTCACCATCATGACTCAAATTATCCACTTTTCCCAGCCACCAGCAGCAGACCACACACAAATTGACTGAAGAATCATGTTGATTCTAAAGAAAACAACCTGGGAAAAGGTGGAAAACATGACATAATTATATATATCAAGAATTGTATATACTGCCAAGAGCTATCCATGCTATATGTTTTTTTTTGTTATGAGAAATTATGGATAAGTCAGGCATGATTGTTTCCAAGGTGCAGTTTATAGATGCCCACCTTAGCACTTGCAGACTATGTGCAGGAAGTAATACAACTCCTAATGGAAACTCCACAAAACCCAGCTTATTTAATTATATGTGGAGAATTCAACATAAAAACCTTTCATTGAGAAAAGCAGTGCTTTCCTCATCTAGGTCTTAGTGATCACATATCAATGCAATTTGACTTGACATGCTCAAGATCAGAAAATATGGACCCTCATATAGGGTGGCAGACTGGAACAGGGCAAACTTGGTCCAAATCCTAGAAGTGGAACTAGAAACGCAACATGCTACCTTCACACGTGCACCGGATGCATGGTTGAATCCCCCCCCCCCCTCTGTTTCTGACAGTATCTCATAAACGGACAGCGATATTCAAGTAAAATATTGTGACTCGGTTAAAAATTGAAAAGCACATCCTATGTCACACAAAACTTTGAAATCTGTTTGCAAATATAGGAACTGCAGGGTGGTGAAGTTGACCGACCGCCCGCCGAGCGTTCAAGGTCGAAAATGTTTCGTTGATGCGGTGACGTGGCGCGGCCTGGTGGCCGATCTCGACCTCATTTAACCCTGAGTATATCGGCTTAGAGTCATGAAATTTATACTGAAACGAGTTCGCTACATTCGTAATCTAGCCTTAAAATTATGTGCTTCTAGCCTCTGTAGTTTCCAAGATCTTAGTGGGAAATCTGCCCCTCCCCCTCCGGTGCGCGTTATGTAGGATGCCTTCCAATGCGCGTGTTACTGGAGTTGGGATTTTAACCATACATCAATGTATGGTTAAAAACACATACATTGATGTAAGCCTTTGGTGTAAGTTCAGTAGAGTGCATGCAATGCCTTACAATCAATGGTGCACCTTTCCCTTCCAGGTGCGGAGGCATGGAGGAATGTACGTATTTGTCGCTGCTGAGCTGAGTAACCTGGACAACTGTTGAGCCGCAGACGTGGCTGAGCTGAGCAGACGACTGTGCGGCTGTTGAGCCGGGGCCGTGGCTGACGATTCCGTGGCTGACGAGCCGGGGCCGTGGCTGACGATTCCATGGCTGACGAGCCGGAGCCGTGGCTGACGACTGTGCAGCTGCTGAGCTATAGCTGTGAATGGCGGCTGTGCAGCTGCTGATCTGCGTCGGCCGTGGCTGACGTCTGTGCAGCTGGTGACGGTCGGCGGAGCTGATGTCCGAGTACGCCGAGTACGGCGAGCTGTGGCGCGCCGCGGCAGATGTGTCTGCCAGCAGCGAATGTGTTGGCCAGCAGCGGCCGTGCTCGCCAGAGGAGGCCGTGCTCCGACTGCGCGCGCTCACCGCCACCCGTCCTGACGTCGGTGGGTACTGTCGCTGCTGCAGTGTTAAAATAATGGTTTCTCGTTAGGTGTGAGATGTCGAAACGAGTCCAGTAGGGTGTCGAAGTTCTATCACGGAGGCATGACAATTAAAATACCGTTTTAGTTCTTGAAACTCAATTTGGTGCCAGTAGTGCACCCATAAGTCCGTGTTTTTCGTTTAATTTGTGCGACACCTAATATACGGATGCCTATACTAACGATAACGATTGCAACACCTTGGCATCAGCAGATGGCATTGTCTAACAGACCACATGATAGATAACCTCTGTACCTGGAATTGTGTTTCGAGATGTCTGTGCATCACAATCCGTAATGGTGAGCATAAACATGATGCCTATACACGAAATACTCAGAAGCGAGTCATGGGGACTTCATAAGCACACATCAACAAGCACTGGTTAGAAGGGATGTCTATTCAGTGCTCGGAAAGTGGTATATTCCACCCTATTTCACGAACAATTTATCGCTGCGCTGCTGACTCGCTCACCGCCACCCGTCCGGACGTCGGTGGGTACTGTCGCTGCTGACTCGCTGACCGCCACCCACCCGTCCTGACGTCGGTGGGTACTGTCGCTGCTGACTCGCTGACCGCCACCCACCCACCCGTCCTGACGTCGGTGGGTACTGTCGCTGCTGACTCGCTGACCGCCACCCGTCCGGACGTCGGTGGGTACTGTCGCTGCTGACTCGCTGACCGCCACCCACCCGTCCTGACGTCGGTGGGTACTGTCGCTGCTGACTCGCTGACCGCCACCCACCCGTCCTGACGTCGGTGGGTACTGTCGCTGCTGACTCGCTGACCGCCACCCACCCACTCGTCCCGACGCCGGTGGGTACTGTCACTGCTGACTCGCTGACCGCCACCCACCCGTCCCGACGTCAGTGGGTACTGTCGCTGCTGACTCACTCACCGCCACCCGTCCGGACGTCGGTGGGTACTGTCGCTGCTGACTCGCTGACCGCCACCCACCCACTCGTCCCGACGTCGGTGGGTACTGTCGCTGCTGACTCACTGACCGCCACCCACCCACCCGTCCCGACGTCGGTGGGTACTGTCGCTGCTGACTCACTGACCGCCACCCACCCACCCGTCCTGACGTCGGTGGGTACTGCCACTGCTGACTCGCTGACCGCCACCCACCCGTCCTGACGTCGGTGGGTACTGTCGCTGCTGACTCGCTGACCGCCACCCACCCACCCGTCCCGACGTCGGTGGGTACTGTCGCTGCTGACTCACTGACCGCCACCCACCCACCCGTCCTGACGTCGGTGGGTACTGTCGCTGCTGACTCGCTGACCGCCACCCACCCACTCGTCCCGACGTCGGTGGGTACTGTCGCTGCTGACTCACTGACCGCCACCCACCCACCCGTCCTGACGTCGGTGGGTACTGTCGCTGCTGACTCGCTGACCGCCACCCACCCGTCCTGACGTCGGTGGGTACTGTCGCTGCTGACTCGCTGACCGCCACCCACCAGTCCTGACGTCGGTGGGTACTGTCGCTGCTGACTCGCTGACCGCCACCCACCCACCCGTCCCGACGTCGGTGGGTACTGTCGCTGCTGACTCACTGACCGCCACCCACCCACCCGTCCTGACGTCGGTGGGTACTGTCGCTGCTGACTCGCTGACCGCCACCCACCCGTCCCGACGTCGGTGGGTACTGTCGCTGCTGACTCGCTGACCGCCACCCACCCGTCCTGACGTCGGTGGGTACTGTCGCTGCTGACTCGCTGACCGCCACCCACCCACCCGTCCCGACGTCGGTGGGTACTGTCGCTGCTGACTCGCTGACTGCCACCCGTCCTGACGTCAGTGGGTACTGTCGCTGCTGACTCGCTGACTGCCACCCGTCCTGACGTCAGTGGGTACTGTCGCTGCTGACTCGCTGACCGCCACCCACCCGTCCTGACGTCAGTGGGTACTGTCGCTGCTGACTCGCTGACCGCCACCCACCCGTCCTGACGTCGGTGGGTACTGTCGCTGCTGACTCGCTGACCGCCACCCACCCACCCGTCCCGACGTCGGTGGGTACTGTCGCTGCTGACTCGCTCACCGCCACCCGTCCCGACGTCGGTGGGTACTGTCGCTGCTGACTCGCTGACCGCCACCCACCCACTCGTCCCGACGTCGGTGGGTACTGTCACTGCTGACTCGCTGACCGCCACCCACCCACTCGTCCCGACGTCGGTGGGTACTGTCGCTGCTGACTCGCTGACCGCCACCCACCCACCCGTCCTGACGTCGGTGGGTACTGTCGCTGCTGACTCGCTGACCGCCACCCCGTCCGGACATCGGTGGGTACTGCCACTGCTGACTCGCTGACCGCCACCCCCGTCCGGACGTCGGTGGGTACTGTCGCTGCTGACTCGCTGACCGCCACCCACCCGTCCTGACGTCGGTGGGTACTGTCGCTGCTGACTCGCTGACCGCCACCCACCCGTCCTGACGTCGGTGGGTACTGTCGCTGCTGACTCGCTGACCGCCACCCGTCCGGACGTCGGTGGGTACTGTCGCTGCTGACTCGCTGACCGCCACCCACCCGTCCTGACGTCGGTGGGTACTGTCGCTGCTGACTCGCTGACCGCCACCCGTCCGGACGTCGGTGGGTACTGTCGCTGCTGACTCGCTGACCGCCACCCGTCCGGACGTCGGTGGGTACTGTCGCTGCTGACTCGCTGACCGCCACCCACCCGTCCTGACGTCGGTGGGTACTGTCGCTGCTGACTCGCTGACCGCCACCCACCCACCCGTCCCGACGTCGGTGGGTACTGTCGCTGCTGACTCGCTGACCGCCACCCACCCGTCCTGACGTCGGTGGGTACTGTCGCTGCTGACTCGCTGACCGCCACCCACCCACTCGTCCCGACGCCGGTGGGTACTGTCACTGCTGACTCGCTGACCGCCACCCACCCGTCCCGACGTCAGTGGGTACTGTCGCTGCTGACTCGCTGACTGCCACCCGTCCTGACGTCGGTGGGTACTGTCGCTGCTGACTCGCTGACCGCCACCCATCCATCCCGACGTCGGTGGGTACTGTCGCTGCTGACTCGTACCCCATCAGTTAGCGACGTACGGCGGCCGCAGCTGACATACTGCTCCAGAGTGGCGTTGGGCAACGACGGAAATGCTCTTCAAGGGGAATATCCGTGTTGTCGGTTTTTTTTGGAACCCAGAAATTGTGCACCTCGTACAATGGTGCACATGGTTCGCTGTTGTCAATGGCACATTATCAATTTTTTCACAGCATTGTGGAATACAAGAGCGATGTATGTTACCTCGTACATCGATTTGGTACTGACCACAAAAAGGTACCACATCAAGCTCATCTTGTTTTTCCTTTTTCTTTTTGTTAGTGCTGCGCTCAGACTTCTGAAGTAGTGGGCAGGGTTGAGTTTTCAGAATCAACTTTGGGGTCAGAATGTTTAATACAAGCGAAAAAGGTAGAACCAAATGCTCTTCATGATGTATTCTTCTGGAAAACATGGAGTGTTAGTAAAGATGGAATATTAGCACAGTATTAGCAAAGATGGTTCTTTTAAATATCAGTGCTGTGAAAACAGTTGCTAAATTCCTGTTTACCACAGCAAATTAAGTGTATAATTTGCATTCAGAAAAGTGAAAAAACACTGTTTTTTTAACATGGTAGAAGCATGGTTTGTAAAATGCTGTCGACACTAATTTTTCCAAGCCAGTAGTATTAACCGGTAAACTCATTTACTGGCCTAAACTGTTAACCCTGCAGCAAAACATGATGGGGTTAGGTATATCTCTGCAACCCAGAGAACCTGCATTTCCAAAATCACAAACTTATGATAGCAGTGTGTTCAAATTCGGCAATTTAGGTGGAAAATATCCTGCAATGTGGGAAATAAGTACGTCCTTAGTCAGATGTTTATCTGCTTGCTGACATCTCCCGTCGGTCTGTATCAGTGCACCCAAGACATAATTGCATGATAATAAAGTGCAGCTGGCATGAATGACTTTCAATTACCATTTGTATGTTATTGAAGTGGTGGTGGGTGGCGCACAAGCCCAGAATCGTGTAATTGCAATTGCAATTACAATTGCATACAAGTCGGATATATAACATTCGACATTTCATGGGTACATCCTTGATAGTAAAATTGGACGAGTTTTTGTGTATCTGATGCCCAAGTGAAGCTGAATTTTTGCACACTGTCATGGTCTCTACACAAGGTTCATGTGTCCTGACAGCAAATGTTTTGCCAGGTCCGTGTTTTCACCCAATTAATGCCAGCATCTTGTCAACTGTGGATGGCAGTTACACTTACATTTCCTGGTAATGTATACATTACAGTGACACTTTCCATTTTTGTTTTGGGTACATACTTCCCGGGTATCATCGATGTGATGCAGCGTGCTGAGTACAATTTACCGGTTTTGACCCCCCCCCCCAACAAACAAAAAAAAACAAACTCGAGCCCGCACAACAACCTTGACGTTTTTGTTACTATAGACTTTAGCAATTTAGGCCGAAATTATTTATCATTTGGGATTACAACTGGAAAATGTGCAAAAAGCGCATATTACCAAAAAATTGGTTATTGTGCGGGCTCGAATTTTGTCGATTTTGGGGTGAAAACCGGTACAGCGCACTGAGAACGCCGAAGCGTATCGAATGGTATCCGGCAATTATGTACTAGGAACAAAAATTGGAAAAGGTCACCCAGGTATACATCATCCCTATTATGCATCATATGGAAATGATCAAATGCAGCTTAAATAATAGAAGCTGATGTAATTGTTCCTTCCCCTTGCCCCACCCCAAATGATCAGGTCAGTTCAGGAATCCGGTAAATCCATTACTAAAACATTGTGTTTCACTTCACATGCCCAGCATGACTGCTGAAGATGCATTATACCAGTAGCGTTTCCAATATTACATTTATGTGCAGAAGTCATTTATTTTTTGTCTGCCCGAATGCGTACAGAGGCGTCAGCTCAGTACGTGTCTCTGTCGGCCAGTGTACCTGGACACGTCTGACGAGTGCCTGCACCGGTTTCTGCGCGCGCGCAAGCTGCGCGTGGACGAGTCGTTCGCTCTGCTGACCAGCTACTACGTGTACCGGCGCGACAACCCCGACCTGTTCGGCTCGTTCAACACGCACAGTCCGCCGGTGCGCGCCGCGCTGCGCGACGGCTTCCCGGGCGTGCTGGCCGAGCGGGACGGCCGCGGCCGCACCGTCCTGCTCATGTTCGCCGCCGGCTGGCAGTCTGACCGGTCAGTGGACGCCCGCCGCCGCCGACCCCGCGTCCCAGCCGGCTGTCCTCCGGCCACGCCCACCGCCCTCCGGCCACACCCACCGCCCTCCGGCCACATCCACCGCCCTCCGGCCACTCCCATCGCCCTCTGGCCATGCCCACCGCCCACCGGCCACGCCCACCGCCGGCAGCAGCTGGTCGGCAGGGCGGGGCAGCACAATTCTGGCCCTACAAATGTGCCCTAGGCTAGTCTGAGGGCTCCGGGCTAGATGAGCCCGAGTCGTTTGCCTTGGTTGCACTGCAAATCGGGGGCCCTGACTGCCGGAAACCAAGTAGTGGTCCACACAAGCTGACACCCCAATGGAGGCATAGATCAGACACCCAGCTGTCAAGGACCTGATAACCCGTGGGCGGTGGAGTTTAGAACCCTTGTGTTACAGACCATATTCTGGCATTATGATGGTGTTCCAGACCATGTTCTGGCTATATGATGGTGTTCCGGACCATGTTCTGAGACTCTGCTGGTGTTCCACACCATGTTCTGGCATTCCGATGGTGTTTCAGGCCATATTCTGGCACTCTGATGGTGTTCCAGACCAGCTGTTTCCCTGGTGGTGTTTCAGACCGTCTGGTCTCCTGATGTGCGGGCATCAGTGACCTGCTGAGGTAGTGACGGCACCCTGACCAGCTGTTTCCCTGGTGGTGTTTCAGACCGTCTGGTCTCCTGATGTGCTGGCATCAGTGACCTGCTGAGGTAGTGACGGCACCCTGACCAGCTGTTTCCCTGGTGGTGTTTCAGACCGTCTGGTCTCCTGATGTGCGGGCATCAGTGACCTGCTGAGGTAGGGACGGCGCCCTGATCAGGAATGTGACTGGTTGTGCCGGTGACCGAGCGCACCGCTGACGGCGCCACGTGCGGCCAGGTACCCGCTGACGGCGATATTCCGCGCCATCCTTCTGACGCTTGACCGGCTGATACTGGACGTGGCCAACCAGCAGAACGGGTTCGTCCTGGTGGTCGACTACAGCCAGTTCTCGCTGCGGCAGAGCAAGTGTGTCAACCCCAAGCTGCTGCGGCTGATGGTCACCGGACTGCAGGCGAGTGACGCTGGCGGCCCGTGACGTCATACGCGGCCACTCGCAGAGGGTCGACACGCGCGCTGCCGTAACACTCTAATGGACAGGCTCGTGCCGACCACGGTCAGCTGCCGTGGAGTGCTGTGTAGCCGATGCAGTGGGTGTTCCTCAGTGCAGTGCCGACCACGGTCAGCTGCCGTGGAGCGCTGTGTAGCCGATGCAGTGGGTGTTCCTCAGTGTAGTGCCGACCACGGTCAGCTGCCGTGGAGAGCTGTGTAGCCGATGCAGTGGGTGTTCCTCAGTGCAGTGCCGACCACGGTCAGCTGCCGTGGAGAGCTGTGTAGCCGATGCAGTGGGTGTTCCTCAGTGCAGTGCCGACCACGGTCAGCTGCCGTGGAGCGCTGTGTAGCCGATGCAGTGGGTGTTCCTCAGTGTAGTGCCGACCACGGTCAGCTGCCGTGGAGCGCTGTGTAGCCGATGCAGTGGGTGTTCCTCAGTGCAGTGCCGACCACGGTCAGCTGCCGTGGAGCGCTGTGTAGCCGATGCAGTGGGTGTTCCTCAGTGTAGTGCCGACCACGGTCAGCTGCCGTGGAGCGCTGTGTAGTCGATGCAGTGGGTGTTCCTCAGTGCAGTGCCGATCTCTGTGTGATCAGAACTCAGTGTGATCAGAACAACTGACGAACTCGATCGGTTGGACAGCACTGTCATGCCGAGGCAAAGTGACCCGGGAACACTTGAACAATCTTGCACGGTAACTATTTCCCTTTACTTCGGTTTCCAGCATTGACCGCAACGGTGTTCGGTGGGTTGTAGCATCTCGTAGATACGAGATGTAGCCAGTGTTGGAAGCATGCAGTGTTCCTGGATTTCTTTTTGCCGTTCGGAACATAGTCCTCTTCAGAAAATATCCTCTGATATTTATCATCTGCAAGTTTAATGGTGCTGTTGAATGGTTCTCTTGCTGGCAGATTTGTGGCCAACGCGAAGTGGTATTTGTCGCATAATATGTCTCCAATCGGTAGAAGGCATCGTGACATGTGGCCATGAATATAGAGGTATATGCAGTGTGGTCATTGATCCAAGCGACATATTGGGACGTGTGGCCCTGCCCGACACTCCCAGACTAGCAGCCGCAGCTACGACCCGTAATGTAATGTATTTCGGAACCTCCCGAGCAGGGTTTTTCAGTTTCCGTCACAGAAGTGCACTAATGTGCAGCACAAACCATCATCACGAGCATACACGATAACAACGAGTGGCATCACAGTGCTGATGTAAGCGATGTTCCGGAGGCCGGAGGTTAGAGCCCGGACATGTGCAGCATGGCCGAAAGTCCACCCGTGGTGGACTGGATATTTCAAATCCAGCACCCGGAGGCCGAGCACTTCCCAAAGTGATACTGTCGAACCCAATGCTGTCAAACCCAACACTGTCAGACCTGAACACTGTCAGACCCAACTATGTGGTGTGGCCATTGATCCAAGTGACATATTGGGATGTGTGGCCATGGACATGGTCTATGTGGTGTGGCCATTGATCCAAGTGACATATTGGGACACCATTTGACCCGAGTCGTCATCAGTATATCGCGCTTTGGTGTCCCGGGTGCAGCCTCTTCTCGCGCTCGCTGTGGAGTTAGTTAGTTATTTGGGCTTTAGGGCACTTCGACCAGGATTGATCATTCGCGCCCATCGCTCACTGTGGAAGGTTCTTATTTGCTCAAAAGCATGGCTAACAAGGCCATTGAAAGTGTGCAAATGGTGCTAATACGGGCGCCAAAAGCTTTAAGAAGACATATACCTAAGTGATGTTTCTTGACATACTCTTGTCGTAAAGTTGTCCGCGGTAATGTGCCGTTGCAGGGACAGGTGACCGTTCAGTAGCCTCGGGTATGGTGAGGCTTCATGCTGTTCAGCAGTGCGGTTCATGTGTCTCCTGGGATTCTCGTACGGTGCAACTTCATTCTCATGTGGTGGGTGAGGGACAACACTTCCGTCAGCTTACTGAATCGAGCCGGGACGTCGGAAGAGGAGGGGGGTTCTGGACAGTTGACCGTGTTAGCAAAGCCGGTGTTGTGATTGGCCTTTCATACCGATTGTGTTGGGCGTGCTGACGAGTACGGTGCTGTGACTGGCCTCCCGGGGTGGGTGTTTGTGTGATGACGCTGGTGGCGATAACTGACAAGTGAGAACTATCTCCTGAGTGTGTGACGTTGACAGTTTGTGTTGGTGCTGCAGGACTGCTACCCGGCCAGGTTCGGCGGGGTACACTTCGTGAACCAGCCGTGGTACGTGGAGGCCATGATGTCGGTCGTCAGACCGTTCCTGAAGGACAAAGTCAGTCAGAAGGTGAGTGCCGGCGCCAGGTGGCCTGGTCCCCGGCGGCTGAACGTCCCCCGGACAGTGACGGCTGGGTCACTTAGCGCGGCCACCATCGGATCACAGCCACTGTCGGTTGACACTGGATCAGTGTTGACCAATGCTGGCCAGTACTGCTGTGGACTGGTATTTGCCAGTGTTTTCTCTGCCAGACTGCACCCCGAGGCTCGATACCTCCCAGCCCGATATTGCGCTGCCCGACACTCCCAGACTAGCAACCGCAGCTACGACCCGTGGTGGACTGGATGTTTCAAATCCAGCACCCGGAGGCCGAACACCTCCCAAATTGATGCTGTCGAACCCAACACTGTCAGACCTGAACACTGTCGGACCCAACACCGTCGGACCCAACCAGAGTTAAAATAATGGTTTTCCGTTAGGTGTGATATGTCGAAATGAGCACAGTTGGATGTCGAAATTTGCCATGGAATTATTGTCATTTAATATGCTTTTTAAATATTTCAGACTCAAATTTGAGTCGATGGTGTAGGCACTTATGACTGCACCTTTATTATTTGTTTTGAGATTCATAATTTAGGAACTTCTTGGAGAAGGATGTCGATCGAGTGTTCAAAAAGTGGTGTATTCCACCCTATTTCACGAATAATTTATCACTGGACTATCACACTGGACTATCACTGGACACCCTATCAGACCTGAACACCGTCGGATCCAACACTGTCGAACCCAACACTGTCAGACCCAACACTGTCGGGCCCAACACTGTCAGACCCAACACTGTCGGGCCCAACACTGTCAAACCCAACACCATCAGACCTGAACACAGTCTGACCCATCGCTGTCAGCCCTGACACCTGACAGCGTCGTCGGCGGGCAGATATACCTGCACGGTAACAACCTGTCGGCGCTGTACGACCACGTCAGCCGGCGGATCCTGCCGGCCGACCTGGGCGGAGACGCGCCCGCCTTCGACACGCGGCGATGGGCCGACATCATGATCGGCGGCCCGTCGTGACGAGCCGCTCGGCGTCCCTCGACCGGGTCAGCCGAGGTCAACCGACGCCCGCCGCGGCCACTGGTCAGCTGGTAACTGGTCAACCGACACTCATCGCGGCCACTGGTCAACATAGCGGCCCTATCGGCTGTGCTGTATGAACGACCAGGTCGACCGATCATGGTGATGAACAAAGTGGTACCTTATCCCATCTTGATCAGTCGACATTTTGAAAAGCCAAAGATATGTGTAGAAGGATCTTCTCAAGGCGTTCGTTATTTTAATAAATACCAGCAGTATTCTGGGAAGTCGAAAACGATCCTTTCCAGGTTCATCCGATCTATTCTTAAGTTTGTCCGTGGCTGCCTTAATGACAGATTCGGCCTCGGTATTCTTGCTATTGACTCCGTAGGCTGTGTTTTTGTCCGACACTTGTGTTATCCCCGGGCTTTGCCACCTTCATTTGGTGTCCCCTGGCTGTGGGGGGTTAACAACTTCTGTGTTCAGACAGGCGTTCCCGCCCTTCAGTTTATGCATCATTATCATTCAATTTCGCTTCGTGCTATGCTGCGGCAATGTAAATCGAGACAATCTCGGCCCGTGTTGGTGCAGATGTTGAGGCGCCTGCATCAGATTGGTGGCTTGCCGCTTCTCCCCTTCAGCGAGTTCGGTCACCCAACGACAGACCCAATATTGTATTTCAGCAGTAGCCGCACCAGGGATTGCACACCAGTGTAGCACAGCTGATGGATGTACTCGGGAAAAAAAATTATGCCCCCCAAATTTAATTCTCCTTTAACGCACCAGCAGCCGCATTATTCCGAAAACGCAAGTTGTCTTCCATGAGCAATGCAGATCCTAAACAAAAGTATTACGATCGACTGTCTTTCGTATATCCCGTGTCCGTTTATAATGTGTGCTTTAGTGTGTCATGGCCAACTTTAATGGGAAAACAAGTCTTGATAATCCCCCGGTGATTTGTTGCCCGTAAACTAGAAACGCCTCACTGTGAAGGGTTGTTTAAAAAATCAATACTCAACGCCTTGTACTGGGCCTTAATGTCATCGACGGCCTCTTCTTTAGTTACGCCTTCAATTGTCAATATTTACGTATCGCGGATACTCGGCAGAACAGCTTTAGTGACGACTTGCCTCACTGTGGTACATGGAGCAGAGTTCATCTATGGAATGTGTAGATCGATTTATCCAATGAAAAGCTGTAACAAGCTGTAAAAGGTGAGTGAGTTAACGCTACCTTGACCAAGAAAACACGCTGCTGTTGTATTGTAGCTTTTGGGTCGCTCGAGGAATACATTAAGGGGCCGCAAGGGCGAAGTTTGTTCCCCAGAATACTCTTCTGACATTCATCGGCATTATAAAGTGAGCTAAAAAATCATGCAATATAAACGCGTCACATATCAAATCCAACAGAAAAGCAGTAATGACTTGTAGCGCTTGGCGTAGGCTGTCGGGAATCTGTTTGAGTATTCTTTGAATTAAAAATAAAAATGGAATGTGAAGTACGAAAACATCACCACTATGCCGTGATATATTAATAATGTATCTTAATGCCCCCGCTCCTTATGTGGTGACCCGTTAGTGTTAACCGTGGCCTCCGATAGTGTCGGGTCATTCTATCACATATCAGGGTCATGAGTATAGCCTTTGTGGTACAACGGTGTCCACAACGTCCCACAATGGCGCTTCACTAGGTTGTTGTCATTCCGGTCTTCGACTGCGTCCATGTCGGGGCGTCAGAGACGCCCCAGTCGTCTCAGGAATGATATAAACGCATCTGCGTCGGCGAAGACCGCCAGAGACGGGTCGTGGCGACCGAAGATGTTTCGGGGTTTTGCCGTGGCTGGGCATTTGGTCATGTGTTCGATGTCTTCCGGCTCCACGTCGTCGCATCCAGCGCAGGTAGGGTCGTCTTCCAGGAGGACCAGGGCCACCTCCTCGACTCTGGTGAGGCCGAGCTTGTCTCCGAAGCGGACCTTGCCTAGGCCCACGATGTTGTAGCGTCGTGTCCCACGGTTGTATCGCTCCACTCCCGTCCCAGGTGCAGCTTGAGCCAGGCTTTCGCGACGTTGAGGTTGATAGGTAGGATAGGTTGAGGTCGGCTCAACCACGAAGGGTGGTTGAGCCGACCACCCTTCGTGCCCATGGCCGTGGTTCAGGGTGGTCGGCTACCTTGCCAATTCGTCGGCTATTTCGTCACCCGAGATGTCGGCGTACCCCGGGATCAACTGGACGTCTATTCGATGTCCGCGGCCGACTCTCCTCATGCGTGTCCAAATCTCGTCCAGTAGCGGGTCCGTCTGGCTTGCTAGACCTGTCTTCAGGCGCATGAGGGCCGACTGGGAGTCGGTGCAGACGCGGATGTTTTGGGGGTCTCGAAGGCGGGCTCCCGCTGCTCCAGGCTCCCACACAACTCCGGTTCCGCCATTTTTTTTTCGATCCTGCAGTAGCCAAGCCGTTCGTGAAAACCAGGTCGGCTTCTGGGAGCCGACGCAGGGTTTCTTCGGCGGCCATGCGTCGCTCATCTGTCGGTTCGTCCCGAGGCACGGTCCTGGTCAGGCTGGTATTTGACGTGCACTGGTGCAGACTCTCACGGAGAGGTGCTGGTCGTGATCATCAACAGGTCCCGGGGAAGGCGTCGAGGCCCGCCGCTGCGCTCGTCTCGAAGCCCGTCCTCGCCCAGCCTCGATCGTGATGAAGGCGGCTCCGGGGCATGTTTTCTGGCCGGGTCCTGGGTCGGGTCCGCTGATAGATTGCGCGAGTGCTTCTCCACTGCGGCCGTGGCCAGTAGTTTGCGTCGGTAGGTGAGGGTCTCCAGGCCGGCCTCTAGAGAGCGCGCCGGTGGGTGTTGCTGGGTCGCGCCCACCACCCTGTATGCAGATGCGTGGCCAATCAGGCTGATGCCGGAATTTGTGTCGGTGTACCAGTGCCGTGCACCTTTGGTCTCCTGTCGACACTGCCCAGCGTGTGGCGGAGATCGAAGTGTCCCAGTGGGGTTCTGACGTGCGTTAGGTTTGCCGTGGGTGTGTTGGAGATGGGTTCGCCATCTATCGCCTGGGATAGGAGGCGACTCCACGAGGCTGACTTGATGCCAGTTGTTGTTCATTGGGTGTTTCACGACGCACTTTATGCACGATCACGGCTAGTGGCGCCGCCCACACTGTTTCGCCGGTGGACCGTGGGATTGGGAAATGTCATGAGTGGTGCGAGTGTTGAACCCTGGACCTTTGGTACCCATAACTCAACACCTTAACCACTCGGCCATCCCCGCCCCGACTTGATACCAGCCAGTTCTTGTTATTCGGCGTTTGCTTGCTATGTTCTTATATTTTTTGACACAGGCGACGGTGTAACCTTTCCGTGAGAATGCGTTAATGTAGTTCCCACGTGACGTGTCGCCTTTTGGGAGACTGCGTTAATATAGTTTTCACGTGATATGTCGCCTTCTCAGAGAATGCGTCAATGTGGGTTTCACGTGAAGTGTCACCTCAGATAGTGCGTTAATGTGGTTTTCACGTGATGTGTCGCTTTTCTCAGCGAGTGCTTTTGTGTGGCTACGTGATAGATAACCAGAGGTGCGAAGTGCCCGTCTTCATTCTGTCCTGATAACATTATTGCCAAGTAGTCGTCTTCCGAGGACTAACGTGCAAGCAATTGTTATCACTACTCCCATAATGTGAGGTCCTCTTGAAAACGGGTGAAATATTTTTAGTCGGTGTCCTATTATGTGAACTTGCAGAGGTTCAGTGTATTCCAGAGGTGTTCCTCGTGATTAATTATGAATGACGCACTTTAGGATGTCAGGGTGGTATCCAACACTGTGTGTGTGTCCCTTCCCCGAATTACGCCGGTGGGAGCCGGTCGATGTCAGGGTGGTATTCAACACTGTGTACGTCCCTTCCCCGAATTACGCCGGTGGGAGCCGGTCGATGTCAGGGTGGTATTTAACACTGTGTACGTCCCTTCCCCGAATTACGCCGGTGGGAGCCGGTCGATGCTCAACTCGTGGTTTGGACCGCTGTGCTTGGTTGTGATGAGATTTCCAAAACACCGCCGAAGGTTGTCACCATCCAGTGGCGCCGTTTTCGGGTTATCTAGTCGCATCTTCTTTGGTGCTGAAATCGAGTGTGTCTATCGTACAAACAGCGTGTGTGCCGGCACGTGACGCCTCGCGTCCTGTTCGGGATATGCCACATTCCACCGACACCCCGACGTTTCGGCGTGTTCTGGATGTTCTACATTCCGCCGGCACCCCGACATTGCGGCGTGTTCGGGATGTGCTACATTCCGCCGGCACCCCGACATTGCGGCGTGTTCGGGATATGCTACATTCCGCCGGCACCCCGACATTGCGGCGTGTTCTGGATATGCTACATTCCGCCGGCACCCCGACATTGCGGCGTGTTCGGGATATGCTACATTCCGCCGGCACCCCGACATTGCGGCGTGTTCGGGATATGCTACATTCCGCCGGCACCCCGACATTGCGGCGTGTTCGGGATATGCTACATTCCACCGGAACCCCGACATTGCGGCGTGTTCGGGATATGCTACATTCCGCCGGCACCCCGACATTGCGGCGTGTTCGGGATATGCGACATTCCGCCGGAACCCCGACGTTTCGGCGTCCGTTTCACTGGCCAGGACGTAATCCGGGTTCCTGGTTTGCCGTATTGCCCATTGAGAGTAGGCTATGTTGGAGACCGCACCAAAGGTCCGAGCGCGGACCGGTTGGCGCGGCGATGGGCTTCGCGTCAAGGGAGGGCTGGTGTCATGGCAGTGCGAGTTGTGACTGCAAATGCCAACCACCAGCAACGCACCCAGAGTATGCTCTGGCGTGCCGTCACAGGTACAAAAGGAGAAAAAGAAACGTTTATAGGCTAACACAGTGTGTACTGTGAGAAGAGAAGAGAAAAAGTAAAAAAGCCATATACGGCAGTCTCGCTACCCTACTTATGCTCAGTCCAACAATCACCCGCCGCTTCGCTGGCCGCCTCCTGTAGTGCCACTGCTTTGATTGATTAGTTGTTGTGAACAAAGAACGTAGCGGCACCGTGGTCACGTGACTGCCTCGCTTACCATACAATTTCACTGGTAATGTCTAGTTTCTTACGCTACTTGGTTCTTGTCGGCGTCAATGAAGCCTCCGATTGATATAAATAGTATGGTGGCGTTGTACTAATATCGGCCACATCGACAAAGATGCTGACAGCACGAGCTTCTCACTTGGAAAGCGCAAACAAAGCGGCGTTACATGAAAAGAATGCACCTCGAAATACGTTTGCATACACATTTGCAGCGCGTTTCGCGTCCACCGCCACGTTCTCGCATCTGCAGCGTATTCGCGTTCACCACCACGCTCCCGCATTTCAGCGTATTTCGCGTCCACCACCACGTTCCCGCATTTGCAGTGTGTTTCGCGTCCACCACCACGTTCCCGCATTTGCAGCGTATTTCGCGTCCACCGCCACGTTCTCGCCCCACGCCGCAGCCGGATGCGATAATTGTAAATGTCGTTTGTTGTAACGTGTTCTGTGCGTCTTCCGGAGCTATGGCGCGCGTGTTGTTCCTCGTTTGTTCGAGCGTGCCAGCCGCGGGCGCGCTCGGTGCAAGTCATCACCCAGCCTTAAGTGCACCTCCACACACTCCAAGGCGTATGGCCACCTCTGCCCAGCGTGCTACGGCCCGTTCCGCCGCGCTGCCACACTCCGAACAACGGTGTGCTGTGCTTAGCTCTGCCACCACATTCCGAACAAAGATGCTATGTGAGCACTGTTGGTGTATGTTTTGTTCGTGCCTATATTCTATCTTGTTTTCCAGCCTTAAGTCGTGCAGTCGTGACCACTAGTGTTCTGGATCGGAATCCCAAGGCTTGGATGGCGCCACCGATCGCGTGTTGTCGACGGTGTTTTGCACGTGTCCATGAGGCGGCAATACACACCATGTGCACCTGACTGGGTTGTGTTGAAGACCACCGGACGCGATGTGCCTCACAGCATGGTGCAGAGGCCTCTTCACTATACAGAGACTGCGCCTCCTCTCACCCCGCACCCCACATGTCAGTCTCAGCACGGACGGGCGACTGCGACTGGTCATTCTGGTACAACACTAAGCACAACTTCATCTTTGTGTTTGATTTTTAACGAGAGCTGCTGTAGTGTCACAGCAAAACAGCGTAGTTCGTCGGAACGGACAGACACCCATCAGCTCGGAGCTGAATCTTCAGCTCCGAGTTCAGCCACCAACCAGCGGACTACCGGCACCCAAGATTCCAACACCGCCATACGACTAGTCATGGGAATGAAATTCCTCCTATGTATTCCAGTGTGACGTACAACGCATACACACACGTAAAACACAGCTGAACTGATAAACCATATAGCGTGGGGTGAGCGGTGTCCACCTTGTCACTAGCATCGTAATGGCTCTGCCACATCCCTGGGAAAGGTTAACTGAACTGGCCTCGAATACAGCAACACAGCACAACACACGGCTTTGTGAAGTGCCGCCGCGCTGACCCCGATCAAAGAGTACACCCGCCGGTAATGAGCAAGCAACAGCCGCGGGAGGCTGGCCGGAGCCGCGCTCCCGGCACCCGGTGACTGACCGTCGGGGATCAGAGCCGGCGGCCGCGGCCGCTGACCGTCAGGACCCAGTAGCTAGCGGCACTGGATAACCGTCAGGACCCAGTAGCTAGCGGCACTGGATAACCGTCAGGACCCAGTAGCTAGCGGCACTGGACAACCGTCAGCATCCAGCGACCAGCTGTCACGGCTGACCGGCCGCACGCGTGAACGCGACGCCCACCCTGGTCACCGCCGGCACTGAGCCGCAGACATCACATAGCCAACAGCCCGAGGGCCAGGCAATCCACGGAGCCCCCGAGGTCTCCACATGGTGTACACCGCCGCCAGGTGAAAAGTAGACACCTGGCGGTGGGCAACAGGCGAGGGCGCGCCGCTCTCAACACGGGAGGTGCCGTGTCGACACCTGGCGGCGGTGGCCGGCAACAGCCGAGGGCACACCGCTGTCGACACGGGAGGTATGTCGCCCCTGGCAAGGCGACGAACGACGAGGCGCACCGGGTTGGGAACAATACGCAAACGGGCAACACTACGCACAAAAACTGGAACATTCCGGCAGTTGTGATGGGCAGCCGCTGGCGCGGGGGTCAATCGCTATAAACGACATCCGGCCTAATAACCGGGCGGACTCAGCAGCCACTACCATAATAGAGAGCTTAAAATAACCATGTCATGATTACGTCTTCAACAATCGGCGCATCCAAGCCGCTGTGGAGTATCTGCGACGGCAGAGGTCACCGACCAGTGCGGGTGCGCGAAAAGCGACCACACGCCCGCACCGCCGACTACCGCAGCCTGTGCCACCGCGTCGGCGCCGCTCCAGCCGCACCGGACCCGTCCCGGCGACACCTAGATGGGCTTGTAAAGCAGCGTGGTGACGTACTTCTTGCGGTAGCGGTGCGTGGCGCTGAGCACCATCACCCCGTCCTTGATACTAAGCGCGTACAGGTGATTGAGCATGACGTGGTTGGGCGCCGGCAGCAGCGTGGGCTCGCACGAGACGGGCGTGTCCTTGTTCAGGATCACCTGCAGCAGGTGGGGCGGAAGCGCCGGCGGCGCGGTCGGAGCGCGAGGCGGGCAGACGGCGCCGCGGCCGGTAGGCAACTCGCGGCCGTACTGGCCGGGCGGCGAGCCGGACACGTCGGCCGTCTGCACCGTCTCCAGGTTGAGCGCCTCGCAGGCGGCGAAGTCGGCGCCGGCCACCGTGATGTAGTTGTTCTTGTCGCCGGCCGGCGTGTCGGTGGTCGGCTCGTTGGCGTCCACCACCCACTCGCCGTCGATGCGGAACTTGTACTCGTGCCGGCCCTCGGGCAGGTTGACGATGCTCATGTGCTCCGAGTGGATGTTGCTCTCAGAGCACGCCATCGGTATGGGCTTCCAGTCGGTGAAGCTGCCGCACAGGTGCACGTCGTGGCCGCCCTTGCGCCACTGGATGACGACGGGCAGCAGCGGCGGCACCGACTGCTGCTGCGTCCCGGACGCCGGCGCCGAGTGCTGGTGCGTCAGCTTGGCGGCCGGCACGGGCGCCGCCGTCGGCTCGATGCCGTCGCTGACGCGGCGCCGGGACAGCGGCAGCACCAGCGGGTCCTCGTCGTGCAGCGCCAGCGACGGCCGCCGCCGCTGCTGCTGCTGCTGGTCAAAACTGGCCGCAGGCGAGGTCAGCTTCACACCGCTGCACAACAGCCGCCCCCCACCCCCCTGCCCAATGGTGAACAACATACCCACATATCTATCCCGGCGCAGCCCGCCCAAATCACAATACAAATCCGGCCAACTCGGCTTAAGCAAGCAGGATGACCAAAGAATTGAACATTCCAAAACCTTCCAAATTTCAAGAGTCTAGTAAATGCAGCATACAAAACCTAGCCAATCCAGCTGGTACACCTCCCGACAGTTAAGACATCAGCTAAACCAGGCGCGACACGCAAGATCCAACATACACATTCAACTTGGCCTCGCAAGGGTTCCATGTCATTCTGCGTTTCCATGGGCCCTAGTTTCGGCACAAAATAGGGCAAAAGCAACGACATTGACCCGTGATTAGACGTGAAAATATTGTCCAGCTCAAGACATTACCCATAGCACACAAAACAAGTCGCTTAAATAATACCGGTAGGTTCCATTCAAAGTGGACACCGGTAATGACCTAGGAGTAGCTTGTATTTGATGGCATTCAGCGTTCTCATTCGAGAGCGACTGTCAAGTTTCTCCCGCCCCTTCAAATTGTACCCTAACCCCTACCCCTGAAACGGATGGCCAAGGGCCGGAAAAGGCGTCGCGGGGTCCCTCATCCGACAGAGGCTGCCCCTGATCACCAGAGGACCCAGAACCATTGGAGATGGCCCGAGCCTCTATGAAGGACCCCTGGACCGACAGAGGGGCCCAAGCAGGTGTGAAGGGCCCTGGACCGACGGAGGGAGCTTCGGGTCATTGGGAGGGAGGGCCCTCGGCCTTACGGAGAAGGCTCCGGCAAGTAAACAGGGCCCCTGAGCCAACGGCGAGGGCTCCTGAGTAGCCAAGGGGCTGATATCATTCGAAGGGGGATGAGTACCAGCGGTCCCTTAAAAATATTTCGTTTGGTGTTGCACCGACAACACCAGAAGCACTCTAGGGAGACTCCACTCCTGGGTAGTAGACATTCAACTCAGCCAAAATTTGAATGCAAGATGGCGCAAAGCAGGGCCATAATGTGTAAGTCACATTTGAATTTACTAAATGTGATAGCGTGCTTAGCATTCGAATACAAGTGTGACGGTAAGGGTGTAACACCTTCCACCCGCTTGCCGCGCCAGGGTGGCCGAGTGGTTAAGGCGCCAGACTTAAGTTCTGGTACTCGTCTGAGTGCGTGGGTTCGAACCCCACTCCTGGCAGTTCCTATTGACTCGGAAGATTTAGTCTTCACATATGGCAAGTGGATTTCTCGTTCTCTTCTCATTTTTCAGTTCAGTCTTCAGAATTAACTTCAATCCAATCGGAAATTTGGGTTCCGCCACATTCGACACTTCTTCGCAGTCAGCCGTTTAGAGATATGGTATGGTGCCTTCACAGGTGTTACGGTCAGGACGGTCGTCTATCCCACACGTCTCGGCTTACAGGTGGGTGCCTCATCACGGGGGACTCAGCGCGGGGACGGGACCTGGGACTCGCTTCGGTCGGTGGTGAAATAGGCATCCGCTTTCGGCTGGTAGGTGGTGTAAGTGGCTGGCCTGTGAATGGGGCAGTTGGAGGTGGACCCATTATTTCTCCAGAGGGGCCAAGTGGTGCGCGCGGTAGCGACGGTGAGCGTTCTCGCACGCCGAGCCTCGCAGCCATGGAACAATTTCGCACTGCGCCTTTCCCACCGATGTTTGATGCCACACTTGTAGATCGTTCTGCTGGACCTCGCGCTGTCAGGTCCGGAGCTCCACTTCGCACAGGAATTCTCAGTGACGGCAATGAGCTGGTCGATCGGAGAGGTAAGAGAGTCGATGGGGGTGGTACATTAGGGAATTCTGCGGGAGTTGTTTGAGTGGATGCCACCATGATCGGTTCAGTCACCGGAGTTGCGGGAGCGCCAGTTTGGCAAGCGATCGTGCGCTGCTCAGGACGACGTGGTTTTGGGGAACTGAACGAAGTTTCTGTCTGCACAACAGCAGGGCAAGCCGGTAAGACGTAGTCGGCTGCAACTCCAGTTACTGCCGCCGGGATTTCATCTTCTGAGTTTACCTGGATTATTGCCAGACCACATTCCTTTAGCAGGTCAATCAATTGGCGGGCTGTCATCTTATCCAGAGCATCGCGTCCAGGAGGATCACAGCTCCGTGGTGCAGGTGAAGTAGGTGGCATGTCTGTTCGCTCCTGGGATGACTCGGGTTGAAGGGGATGGGTGGAGCTGGCCACCACGGCCGCACAAGAGCGAGGTGTAGTGGCCGTCTTGGTCATTTCCCGAGCTTCTCGGAATGACACGCCCCTGTCACACCTCAATCTTATAATACTCTGCTCCCGTTTGAAAACCGGGCAGACTCGGTCACGAGCAGAATGATCGCCCTTGCAGTTTGGACAGCATAAGGTTTCCGATGTGCAAGCGTCCACAGAATGATCCGAGGAGGCACATCGCAGACACCTCGGCTTTGATCGACAGTGGCGGCTGGTGTGTCCGTACCTGTGACAGGCGAAGCATCTCATCGGGATTGGTCGATAAACGCGGACTCTGACCCTAACATGCCCGATTCTCACATGGGTAGGCTGTGTTTGGGAGTTAAAGGTAAGTACAATGTTGTCTGTGTCGTGTGAAACACCGTCCCTATTCGTTTTCAGTCTTCTAGCCTCCAGGACAACGAACGCCGCAAGACCGCGCACAATTTCTTCACATGTCACACCTTGTAGGTCATGGCAAGTGATGACACCTCTGGAGCAGTTTTTAGAGTGGTGAGTTTTCACATTTAGGGGCACTGTGCTTTGTACGCGTCTACCATCGATGGTGTACGTAAACGTAAAGAGTGTGGCTTTTAACGCCCGCCTAGCTTCCTCCGGATCCGAAAATTCAGCTTCGATGCCACCATCACCCAATTTGTCGCACCGTACCACTGTACCGAATCGCTCGGTGCCCTCACACCGTTGGAAAGGGCTGAGGTCGGACAGTCTGAGCTCGGAACTCGACAGGATCAAGACAGTTGGGTCGACGAACTCGGGCTCTACTTCGGTTTCACGCTCAGGTGTCTTGTCAGGTCGCGTCGCCCCGACGGGACGATAATCCATAGAAGGGCAATCCGAGACAGCGTCTAAAACGGGCCTCACGGAGGCGCGGGACTGGGATGTGGAAGACTGGAACGACGAATCGTCCGAGTCCAGACTAGGGCGAGGGTATAGTTGTGTGTCAGGAGAATCCATGGAAGTGTATTGGTTTCAACTCCTCGGGCGCCCCACCACGTAGGGGCCCTACTGGGGGGACGCCTGGGTCCCGCGGACGGGAGGACGCCAGGCGTCCGAGGAGCTATACGGGGCAGGCGGCGCCTTCGCCCGGCCGGGAGAGAGAGACTCACCACCCCGACCGGGATCCAGCACCGCCCACCCCTTGACCCCAGCCGGCCGGGCCGGCAGACACTGGAACGAATCCCAGGTCCCCGGCCCGAGGCGACCGGCCACTTGGCCCGCGTGAGGCCCCACGGGCCCGCCCGCCCCTCCGGGATATCGGGACCAAAGAGGTGTGTTGGTCCCCCGTCACAACTAGCACCGTGCGACGGGGGACCTCAACCTCCAGGACTCCGTCAACCCCGGGGGGCGGGCCGAGGGGGCGCGGCTACCCCGATAAAACTGAGCTGGTGGGCAGGACAGGGGAAGTTCTCCTACCTGCTCTTAGTGGGGAGAGTTGGTGTTGCAGGGCCAGGTGAAGGACATGGACGTTGAGATGGGATGGGCATTGGAATGGGAGCGTATGGATGGAAGGACGAGTGAGGCTGTGGTAACCCGAGAGAGCGCTATTTCTCTAGCCAGCCGAGCAACGAGGCTGACCCCACTGCGGGGGTTCATTTTCATGCCATTTTCATTGTCTATCACTTCTCATGAGATGATTCTTTGTATTTATATTCTGACGTCTGACTCTCACCGTGGCAGGAAAGGCATGCACCGCGGGGAATCGAACACAGTACCTCTGGTTTCCCAGCTGCTCACCTTAACCACTGAACTACCGTCTCCTCTCCCCTCCCCTGTGGATCTTGATCAAAACAGCGCGATTACAGGAAAACGGTACATAATAATTGTACTAGGTTTACGGTACTCCGGATTCATATTCCTTTAGTGTTACAGGCATATATCAAGATTATTACATCACCCTAAAATATGCCTGCTCCAGGCTGCTGAGTGTTCGGCTGACAGCCATGGTCCCCCTTTCACGGATTACGGGACCGAAGGCGGGCGAGCGTTGGTGTACGCGTCGACATCAAAGAACTTAGGTAGGTACAAGGATACCAGGATATCTCAGACGAAATAAATTTGGTTCCGGACTGCTGTAATTTCCAATTTGCCTTTTCACCGTACATGTTTTACAAATGGATACTTCAGTGCCAAAAACTTCCTTGTCGACCGAAGTTCAATGCCCTTGGGTAGCCTCTAACTATTAATCGCTCTCCTTCAAAACAAATATACCATTTGCGATCACGGTTAGTTGAAGCGCGTAGTTAAACAAACGGGTTTTTGAGGAAAACCGGTTTCAATCCCGGCTCGGGATCGTCATCAATTAATTGTGTTTCGGTAAAGTTAAAAAAATGGCATCACGTTCACGTTTTAATTATTTACACATAACGTGACCACCAAGACAAAACACTTCCAGGGTACAACTAATATACACACGACCGATGATGGAACGATGCATGGTGGTGGCTAAAAGGCAGCAGTTCAACAGATAAATTGGAGAGAGAGAGAGAGAGAGAGAGAGAGAGAGAGAGAGAGAGAGAGAGATAGAGATAGAGATAGAGATAGAGATAGAGATAGAGATAGAGATAGAGATAGAGATAGAGATAGAGATAGAGATAGAGATAGAGATAGAGATAGAGATAGAGATAGAGATAGAGATAGAGATAGAGATAGAGATAGAGATAGAGATAGAGATAGAGATAGAGATAGAGAGAGAGAGAGAGAGAGAGAGAGAGAGAGAGAGAGAGAGAGAGAGAGAGAGAGAGAGAGAGAGAGAGAGAGAGATGGAGCCGGGGGGGGGCAGAGACAGCAAGAATAGGTGGGGAGAGAAAGAGATACAGATGGAGAGAAAGAGATAAAGATGGAGAGAGGAGGGAAAGGAGACAGAGACCGAAAAAAAGACCGCTCACAAAATGAGAAGAAGAGAAGCGAAGCCTACTGTGGAAATGCTGGTGTTGCTCAAATTTAATAACATTTTCAAATATATAGCGTTCTACTCTGAATGCGGCCGTGATGTCGCGTCAAGAACGATGTCACTTTTTTTAAAAGGCGCATCCACCCAGGAAACAGTGTACATCGGCCAATATTTCTGTTGAGCGTGGGATTTGTTTCTGTTTGTATGAATATTGCTTCTTTGATTTTCCTCTGTCTTTGTCTGGTGTCAAATACAAGTGTATCGGTGTTATCCCAGTCTATCGTATGTCCTGTGTCAAAGCTATGTTCGGCTGTGGTCTCTATTTGTGTAGTCCAGTAGTTTTGTGGCTGTGTCAGATGTCGCTTGTGTTCTTTACGTCGTTCTTCTACGTTCCTGCCAGTTTCACCTACATAAACTTTGGGGACGAGTGGTCTAGGGGTAAGATGCTCGTCTCACAATCGAAAGGTTGTGGGTTCGAGTCTCACCTGTCGCTACTCTTCGCCCGCGACCAATCGGCGCGAGAGATTGGCGACGCTATATGACTCAACGGTCGACGTGTCGTAAAAACCAATAACCAACCAACCTACATAAACTTTCGTACAATCCTTGCAAGTCATTCTATGCATCGGTCCTGGTTGTTTCATCCTGTCGATTTTGTCCTTGGGATGAACGAGCAGGTTTCGTATTGTTTTGTGTGGTTTAAAGTAGGTTTTTATATTGTATTTGGCGTTAATTCGTCGAAGAGCTTGTGATATACCGTCTACGTATGGCAAAACCATTATCCTCTGTCATTCTGTGGTATCAGTATCGTTTCTGTTGGTCCCACCTGTACTGTCTCTGGTGTCTGTCCTCTCCGTCCTCTCTGTGTTGACTGTCGTGTTCCTGTCGTCCTGAGAACTTGCGACCTGATCATTGGTGTCCGCTGGATGTTTGTCAGTCGTGTTCCTAACTACTTTATTTACCAGTGAAGTGGGACAGTCATTATCTTTCAGCATGGCTGTGATGCGTTGAAATTCTTAATCCCGTGCATTGGTATCAGCCGAGAGTCAGTGCTCGTCGTACGAGCGCCCGTATTACGGTCCATTTGATGTCCGAACTAAGAGCATGCCATGTTTTTTTTTCTCCACCTTTTCTTGCTGTATCTGTTCTCTCTCTGTCTCTCTGTCTGTCTCTCTCTCTGTCTGTCTCTCTCTCTCTCTCTCTCTCTCTCTCTGTCTCTCTCTCTCTCTCTCTCTCTCTCTCTCTCTCTCTCTCTCTCTCTCTCTCTCTCTCTCTCTCTCTGTCTCTCTCTCTCTCTCTCTCTCTCTCTCTCTCTCTCTCTCTCTCTCTCTCTCTCTCTCTCTCTCTCTCTCTCTCTCTCTCTCTCTCTCTCTCTCTCTCTCTCTCTCTCTCTCTCTCTCTCTGTCTCTCTCTCTCTCTCTCTCTCTCTCTCTCTCTCTCTCTCTCTCTCTCTCTC